>JAUTBY010317414.1:0-15593 GCA_032361585.1 Peltospira operculata | reverse complement strand
GATTGTAACAGTCTGTATTCGGTTAAAACTAAAACACTTACTCATGTATGAGCTTGTGATTGTAACAGTCTGTATTCAGTTAAAACTAAAACACTTACTCATGTATGAGCTTGTGATTGTAACAGTCTGTATTCGGTTAAAACTAAAACACTTACTCATGTATGAGCTTGTGATTGTAACAGTCTGTATTCAGTTAAAACTAAAACACTTACTCATGTATGAGCTTGTGATTGTAACAGTCTGTATTCGGTTAAAACTAAAACACTTACTCATGTATGAGCTTGTGATTGTTTGGCAACAGTCCCAGGTACAGATAGAGATGTTTTTTAATGGAGTCCTCATTCCAAACAGGCTCTGAAAAAATGAAAATATTCTCATTAATAAAACATTTTTAGTACATATCACTGTCTCAATCTGTAAGATGAAACAGTGGCCAATATTATGGCGGCAGTGGGTATCCTCATATAGGACACAACAAAACTAAAAAAAGATGTTAAGTACATTATTAAATAAAACATAACACTAATACAGCCAACAGTATAAGCATCTCACTGTTGCACAGAGTAGGTTTGAGCCTGATCTTCCACACTAAACTATTAAGGTATTTTCTTGTGTCCATGTATCCAATGCCAAAATAAAGAGCTCCAATAGTCGTTAATGCCAAAATAAAAAGATAGGTAAGTAACTATGACACTAAATGATGTTCACCTGTTTTCAGCATCATCAGTGTCTTTGGCTGGCTCTCAACTGGGGGCTTAGGCAACAACAGTTTCTTCAGGTGTTCCAAGGCATACACCTACAAATACACCGGATAAATGCATCAGCTAGTTTGCGTCATGTAAGTTAACATTTTTAAATAGAAGTACATAACTTAATTTTGCACTATTTATGAAATATAAGGATTTAAAAAATAATTGTAAACAAATAATATATTATAGACCCAGGGAACATTTTGTTTTTAAAATATTTCTTAACAGTTAGAATGTTAACCGAAAATGCATTAGCAACTAATATTAAATGATTCAAAACTGTTTGGCAATTTGTGAAAGTTGTGTAGCAAACATTACCAATTACTAAAAAAATGCATCCTGATATCTAATGTCTGTGAAAAACAAGTCCTGATTTTTTGGAAATAAGAAGACTTTTATGACACTGTTTTAATACTATTACTAAGAAAGTACTCGCTGAACATGATACATATATTCTAAATTGATTCAGGTTTAAACTTCTAATAATTAACTGTAGTAAATCTTACCTCAATTGCCGACTGCAACTTAACATCTTGATGAAGTATTTTTGCAAGATTCACAGCTGTGTTTCGCACCTGAAAATATTTAGTGACATTCTACATTCATCACTAACTTTAATGGGGTTTTTTCTTAGTTTTATCACTTAATTTACCCAGAAAACAAGTGCAATGGTCATTTCAAAGAGAAGAAAATGGCACACTGAATCCACATTCTCAATACTAATGACTATATAAATAAAATGGGAATTGTTGAAGAATTATTCACATTACAGAAAAGATAAAGAAATATATGATCTACAGATGAAAATCTTGTTATCTTTAAGACAAAGGTAGTTGACCAACCTCAGCTATTTCGTTTGATGTGAAGTCGAGCAGGACGTCGAGGAACTCTCGTCTGTGAGACGGTCTCATGAGAATCAGCTGCTTCAACGTCTCCATGCCAAACACCACGCGGTTCTGTCAACAAGACAGACACATTCTTTAGTAGCAACAACTTCATGTCCTCAAACCAATCACTTTTTTACATATACAGAACATTTCTTACAAAACAAACACTTTCAGTAGTAGCAACAACTAAGACCAATCACCTTTTTACATATACAGAACATTTCTTACAAAACAAACACATTCAATAGTAGCAACAACTTCATGTCTTCAGACTAATACCCTTTTTACATACACAGAACATTTCTTACAAAACAAACACATTCAGCAGTATCAACAATTTCATGTCCTTAGACCAATCACCTTTTTATATATACAGAACATATCTTACAAAATAAACACATTCAGTAGTATCACCAATTTCAGGTCCTTACACTAATAACTTTTTCACATCTATATGACATTTATTACTGTAAGAATAGTGTAAGAAAAGACAAACAGATTAAAACAAACTTAAATGGATCTTACAGGATTCCAGATAAATTAGAAAGGGTTTTCAATATAACTTACCTCATCCAAGCAAAATCTTCTGAGGATTAGAATGGCATTTTCTGTCATAATTGGAGCTTCTAAAATCAACCGACCAAACAACCTGCAAGTATATAAATAAAAGAAAATAATGAGATAATCATAAGTTAAAATGTATTCTTTTGTTGAGTAATAGCTGAATTTCACATTTTATCTTATCTATTATTATATACATTTCATATAACTATCAAAATATAATGACATTTCTTTTCTACATAACTTACACATTCGTGTAGATTAATACATTTAATGCAGCTAAAAATTGCTGACCAGAACTGACTTTTATACTGAAGATATAAAATGCATTTGTTTTAGTATAGCAGATGTGACCACACTTCAAAGTCTGCACAAAATTAAAACACCTACGTAATTCTGGGTTATAGTATTTAAACTAATGATAGGTATGAATAATTATGGAAAACCTGAAATTATTAAGCCTTCAGTTTCAAGCTGGGAAGAACACAATTGATATTAAGCACTATTAGCTTCGAGTCACTGTATAAGCACAAGTAATATGGAAGATTTGGCAAGATATACCATGACATATCCCACAGTTATTTACCCGTCTCTGTGTTCTGGTCCCTCCATGATTCCCTGTAGTAGAGACGTGAGACACTCGTCATAGCTGGCCATGTTGGCCTTCTCTCCGACTGGTATGGCCACATTGAAACCCTGGCAGTTAGCATACTCCTGGTACAGCCAGGAAAACGCAAGATCCACCCGCGAACGCAGGTCCTCCATTATATACTGCAACATCACTGCAACATCACAAGTGAATGGTTTAGAAAAAATCTACAAAATCACGTTTTATTGAAAATTGTTGTATAAATTTCAGACAGGACTAGATAATTCTAAATGATTCATTATTAACTGCTAATTATCATCTATAAAATGTTTAAAATAAAACTACTTCCTAAACATACTGCGTATACATCAATGGTATTTAAGAATTTTGTTTTGTTTTCAATGGCTCCTTTATTTTTAGCACAATTAAAATATTTTATGATCTATCCAACAAGTTACAAATGTAATAAAACTAACAATTTAACAATATTCTGCTCAACTAGGTATATTAACAAGGTCAGAATACTTCCATAACAGATCCTGTATTTTTCAACTAACTGCCAACACTTTCGCAGTTAGGTGAGAACACTGGCTGTACAATATCAAACAAACCCACCACTCTTGAGTTCTCCACCAAACTGTGCTGTCAGACTGGAGAGGATCTTTACTCGAGCACCAGGAACATTGCCCAGAGTTGCAATTCCTACAACACAATCAACACAGTTAAGTTTTTACCACTTAGGTTACATGTCAGATTTGCTGAATAAATTGAGGTCAAGTTTTAATATAATCTAAAGTAAGTTATTTTATGACATGTAATGAAATCTGTGTCACATCAATCAGCATTATTTAAAGATTTTACGGATGAAGTTTCTAGTGCACCCGCTATTTGATGGTACATTTACACAATTTATTATTTGTATGCATTCTCTTATAAATTATACACTCAAAGGAAATGTTTTTGTTGAATGCAATCAACAAATTTTATTTCCTGTTATATATGGCACTGAACATATGATTGTAAAACAAATTAGATAAAAGCTGCTGTAATTCAAGGGCTACAGTTTCCAATTAGTAATGGCAATCTTTTTTATGCACCTTACCATGCACAAAATAGTACGTACTACACTATTTGTTATGCCAGTTGTGGAGCATTGACTGCACAATACATATTTTAATAGGTAACAGTTATACACTATGAGCATTAATAACTAACATATGTCATTGAGCTATACAGTAAGGTGTTAATCTATTGGTCCATGTAAAAATAAGTTCAACAAAATAATGAAATAAAAATGCATTTAACATATCACCACTCCACTTGACCAGTTAATAACAAATATAAAAAATCACTTCCTTCTGAACCCATAGAAAGCAGAACAAACTGAATGAACAAATAAATAACAAAAACAACAACAAAAAAACCCCAACATATTTCTAATTAGATGAGATGCACAGCATTACACTGTTATGAAATGTGACACTCACTGTCGGAGTGGAAGATTCTCTGAATGGTGGAGATGGTCATCTCATTGAGCTGGTCTTCTTCCAGAGGTTTGGTCACACTGGCCAACTTGAACTGCTGAATGACTCCCTTCCTAGCAGGAACCTACAAACACACCCAGTTTCATTTTACACTGTTCATTTATAATGTACAGTCTTAATGTAAATCAGGTAACTTTATTCAGTAATTTTAATTATAATGGTCATTAATTTTACATAATACATAAAACATTCTTAAGCACTCAAACCCAAAATTAAATTCGTCTTTTTTTTTTACAAGCAATAAACAGGACAAGTCTTCAACTTACTTCAACAGAAGCAGAAATTCCCAATAATAACCTATCTTTTAGCTTAATAATTAAGTCAAAGATGACTATTTAAATCAAAGACAAACAAAAAAAATCCTTACTGTAGCAGCAACTGGCATTTCTGGTTTTTTTAATTCTAAATCAGCCTGCTCAACAGTACCACCTGCAATGAAACAATTACTTTATTAGTAAATCATCACAGAAATAAAAGCATGACATTTTATTTAGTATTATTTAGTGTCACACTCATATAGTTAATTATACTTATAGTCATATGATACTATATCTATTATTTAAGAACTTGCCAGATTAAGACAGCAACCAAGAGCCTCTACCATTTTACATTCCTTATACCACTGTAGAGATATTTCACATTTAGAAGGAATCCAATGATGAAACCAGATTTAGAGATAGGACAAAATAAAGCAAGTTTGAGAGTTAGGGAAAGTCATGAAGCAAATGTTAAGTGTTAAGACTTGAGTTATCTCTAATGAAGAATCTTCTAATTATCTTTTAAAATAATCTTTGATAAACAGCACAACTGATGTGGACATTTTACTGGATAACAAATTTTAATGGGTTTACAATTGATAGGCAATAATTTGTAATAAAAAGACACCAAATCCTGGCACATAACTGAAAAGACTATTGCTAAAAACGTGACACATGACACTTACCGACTAAAGTCTGGATGATGTGTTTAGGAGATGTTGGCTGTATTGATGGAGTAGCTGCAGGCTCTTCAGATGATGAAGTGTCCATAGCCTAAACAAACAACATAATTCTAGTTTAACACTTATAACTGGCACCATTCATCATAGTAATGACAACAGAAAACAATATAAATCACTGTGTTTAGACACATTTAAAATGCAAATTTACTTTTGGATGTAATATTTAAAGCAAATAAAATTAACCTTTAGCACACAACATATCCATAGGACTTATTTCTCTTGTATCCACATTATTTTTCTACAGCTGTCCATCAGTATGACCCTGCCTGCTTTAAGACCCGTAACTTCACTCAGATGGCAGTATTTAAATAAAATTTAACTGTGATGACTATTGTCACCAATGTGTTGGGGCTATAGATGCAACTGGCGTGCTAAACGATAAATTGTAAATATAATAACAACAAAACAGACAGTGCTTAACATTACAAACCAATGTGACATGGAAACAAGGTAAATTAAAAAAATTAACTTGTCAAGCATCATGCTTGCATCAGGACAAAAACTAATGTGACAATGTGACAAACCAATGTGACAAGGAAACAAGGTCAATTATAAAAATTTAACTTGTCAAGCATCATGCTTACAACAGGACAAAAAATAACGTGTAAGAAGTGCACTATTATGTGACAGTTGCTGTAAATAGTGTAAACTGCGTACTGTTTTCTTCATCTCGCCCAATCCTTTCCCCATGCCGGCCATGGTGAGCTGCGTGGCCAGCAAGCGAGCCATGTGTTTGACCTGGGTGTCAGTTCCCGCGGCTGCTATCGGTGTGTACGTCGACTGAAACTGGGCGGGCATCGTGTCAGGCAGCATCACCTAGTAACAGACAAGTCAAGAGAATAACCACACTGACAATATCATTTATCAGTTGTCGGGACAATTTTAAAAGGTCAGTATATATTTTCGCTATATGACCGTATAAAATGTCCAAGAGTAACGGCTTTAATAATAAATAATATTATATTAAACATATTTTGCATCATGTATCAATATATAATTACTGTATTATTTAATAACAGTCTGACATGTGTATTAGTCCACCCAACCTCTTCAAAACCCACCCACCACAAAACCTGAGACAGCAAATTTGACAGCAACTATAACAAACGATTCCACCAGAATCTTCTGAGCAAAACGTCACCAACAAATGGCAAACAACATTGGACTGACTTGTCAAGGAAAATTTATTTTAAAAACATAGAATGTTACAAATTTTAAAGACACAGAATGTTACAAATTTTAAAGACAGAGTGTTATGAATTTTAAAGACACAGTGTGTTATGAATTTTAAAGACACAGTGTGTTATGAATTTTAAAGACAGTGTGTTACGAATTTTAAAGAAACAGTGTGTTATGAATTTTAAAGACATGGTGTGTTATGAATTTTAAAGACACAGTGTTATGAATTTTAAAGACACAGTGTTATGAATTTTAAAGACACAGTGTTATGGATTTTAAAGACACACAGTGTTATGAATGTTAATGACAGTGTTACAAATTTTAAAGACACAGAGAGTTATGAATTTTAAAGACACAGAATGTTATGAATTTCAAAGACAGTTACAAATTTTAAAGACACAGAATGTTATGAATTTCAAAGACACAGTGTTACAAATTTTAAAGACACGAGAGTGTTATGAATTTTAAAGACACAGTGTGTTACAAATTTTAAAGACACAGTGTCACGATGATGAATGCCCTCACCATACTGAGCAGCACGAGATCAGCCACATGTTGTGGAGTCAGTCTGGGTAGCAGGTCCTCGGCAGTGATGTCGATCGCTGTCTGTTTCTGCGAGGTCGCCTGTTTGGTGTCTTTACCCCGGTCAACCCACTGCCTGTCGCCAACTTCATCATCATCTTTGTCATCGTCGTCGAGAATCTCAATCTGGGGAAGTAAACAGAGGTTGCAGGATCAGGTGTGATACTTGTCAAATCTTTTAGTTAAATCTTCTTCACAAATGGCAATTTTTTAAATTAAATAAATAATGAGGGAATATTTTATATTATCTTGAAATTGCTTTTCACTGTTTGTTTCTTTTTAAAAAATGTATAACATTTAGTAACTAATATAATTCATAATATGTATTGGACAACTTACCTTTGGGAACATAAAAGGTTGTAATAAAATAAAAAAATCATTGTAAATAGTTTATAAGCATATTCAATTTATATGGCAACAAGTGTCGTGCTGAAATTATATTAAAAACAACCCAATAGAATTATTATGTCTTTGAAACAAATTTGACAGACTTGATAATGAGCAAAATTCTGAAATAACCACTACAAGATTATGAACACAACTAAGAGGCCATTAAATACTAGTTTTAATAAATCCAAATAATATCCTGTTTTCTTTTTAAATATCACATACTTGTTTATTTTTATATAATAATTCTCACCTTTGCTTTCTTACTGCCTGCAGATGTTGATGGTTCCTCAGTCTGTTTTCGTTTGCGTGATTCATCTATCTTTGGCATATTTTTGTTTATCTGTTTAGAGAAAGTTACCACACTGTTCAGTAAAAGTTAACTTCAAATAACGCAATACTATATGCATCAACTATGTATCAAAAGTTTAAACTAAATTCCACATACAAATTAACTCATCAACAATAACTGCAAATTCACAATCACTCTTGAAATGCATCTTCATTAAAAACAAAACCATTTGACTTTATCAAACCATCACTCAAATTTAATTGATTGCATATTGTAGGACCTATATGTTAAGGAGATGGGGATTAAAGTGTTTTATTTAACGACACACTCAACACATTTTATCTACGGTTATATGGTGTCAGGAATATGGTTAAGGACCACTATCATAGTGAGAACAGAAACCCACTGCCGCCACATAGGCTACTCTTTCCGATAAGTAGACAGGATAGCACATAAAATGGCCTTTGATACACCAGTCGTGGAACACTAGCTGGAATGAGACATAGCCCAAAGGGTCCACCATGTGGGGTCGATCTGACAACCCACCACACCATGAGCGAAAATGCTTACCACTGAGTTATGCCCTGCTCCCAGGAGATGGGTAAGACAATAAACGACTCTCAAATAAACCCGTCCTGCATCCACAGTGCGACACTGCTGTGTACTTGTGACATACCTCTGACTGACTGGCTCCTAGGTCAGTGAGCAGTGTGGTGATCTGAGTGAGGTGGTCGACCGACCGCGGATGTTTCAACAACGACATCATCTGCATCTTCAAGTTCTTCCTCACACTGCTCACCTGCGACTTGGACAGCGTGGGCGGTAAATTTACTGTAACAGAACATTCCATTAGTAATTCATCATATCAAAGTTAATTTTTAATTTTTAAATCAATTTAAAGTAAGTGAAAGAAGGTGAAAAAGTAAAACATTATGATACACTTCAAACCAAAACTTAACAATTTTGTCTTTCAGTACATTTCAATCATTGATAAAAAAATGCTGATCTAATAAAATCTCCAACATCAATTAGAATCTCTTAAAATATGCAGAATGTCACATCATTTCAATTTTACCATTTCTCTATGGTTAAGATGGAAGATGGACTAATGTGATTTTCTTCTTCAAATACAGACCTTTTAAATATAAAAGATATTTTATAAAGTTGTTATTGAGGGAACAAATATAACAACAAATATAATGGCTACCACCAATTCTTACCATGTAAAGCTTCAAATCCTTGAACAACCTGATCAAAGAAGATTGGTCTCTGTTTAGCTATGTTAGTCAAAGCTCCCATTACTGTCATCAAGTTAATACTGAAATAAGTCAGATAAAATGTTTATTTTAGGCATTTCAATAAAAACAGCATTGAGGAAAAAAGAAAAGAAAATCAGCATTTAAATCAGTATAAAGGAAAACCAAAGGTCAGGCTGGTCTTAGAAATCCAGCCAAGTTGGTTGACTGTAGCATCAATATTAATAGGTTATGGACGTGAGCAAGTATTCTTCACCAAATGACTAAGTCTATCATTTGTGTTAGGTTAAATCATCTTATACATATCTTATTTCCTTATAAATTGAAATCCTAGTTTCCTTTTCCAATATACCTCCATATTTTGTATTTTCATATTAGAACTGCTAACAATAACAATTTTGTAAACAATCTTAAAATACTGTAGACAACATCATCAATATTAACCTGCTGTAATTTTAATTTAAGATTAAAATAAAATAAGAAGTGTAAACCTTTACACTGGTGTAACTGAATCAATCATGTCATACCTGGAGATATGTGGTGATGCTTGGAATCGCATCAGAGTTTCAAACGTTTTACACCCCTGATCTTCCAGTTTCTTGACTTTTAGATAGTGGCGGCCATCAGCCACCATGTCGAGAGAAAAGTCACTATCCTGCTTCTTGGGAACTTCAGAATCCTGTTAAAGCCACAAACACACATAGGTTATATTTTGTATGTTATGAAACAAATTATATATCTTTGATTAATTTAGAAGAAAAGAAAATGGACATCAGGTATGCAATTTCAAGAAGCAGTACACAAAATAGTACAATAAGAGATGTGTAAATACAGAATTCAATATTATTAATTTAATCATTAAGATTAAGTTGTAGAAAACTTAGCATGTTTTATCTTTTATTATACTTATCCTGACCCCCCCTCATTCCTTATGGTCCGAACATGCAACAGCCAAAATGGCTATGAGTACAAATGTATAAAGTACTGTCAATTACTTACTGGAGATTTCTTTGTTAGCACCAGTGCTAAGTTTTCCAAAAATTTTACCACATGAGTTCGAATTCTGCAAAATGAAATGTGAATCAGATAAAACAACTGTAAGTGATGAGTTTACTACTACATTTCTCAGTTTACTACCACATTTATCTCTTTAAAACTAAATAACTTAAAACTGTTAATATGTGTGTGCTGCTTGCCTGATTTCTATGTTTGCTTAAGGAAATTATTCACTATCATATAATACATGTAAGTATATTTTCAGATTTGCAATGCAAAATATCAAAAAACTAAATTTAAAATGAAAACACGTTTGATGTATCAATGATCTGGTAACTTCAAACAACATTGGCTATTTCTTTTCTTTCTTTTTATATATTCAAGTTCTAGCAAGCAGCAACGTGCATATTTTCTGGTACTCTAAACTGTCTATTCAAGGCAACTGAATACATTAATTATGAGTGGTTAGTGAAGAAATAAATCTACACTACCAGTTCTCTAAATTCCTAAAAATATACTTCAACCTTCTCTAATTTGAGATCTCTCTTCAGTGTAGAAACTCAGCTGTAAATCCAAACAGCTTAACAAAACACTACGAAAAATAGTAAACAGAAAAATTAACATCATGAAATCTACTCTTCTAAAACCTTTTAATAAGTGGTATCTCACCCATCATTTTCTGAGTCCAGCATTTCATACAGACGACTCTTTAGGTTGTGGATCTGTTCCCATGATGCAGTCATTTCTGGAGATGGACTCTTGGCCTTGTTTAACCACTGAAAGACAAACAAATATGCAATCAGGAACAACTTTTGTTTCTCTTTTGTCTTCAAATATAGTAAATCGTACAAAGTCAAAATGTACCAATGAAAATTATTGGACTGAGAATAACACAAACAATAATTGTGAAAGCATCTTACATTAAAATATGTGGCTTAAAAACTAGGTGCGTATATATTTAAATAATAATAATAATAGTAATAATATTTTTTTTTAAATTTATAATCTTGTTCTTGTTAATTTTCTGTAAAACAATTTCTTTGGGGAAAGGGCTGTACATAAATTTCCATTTATATAATACCAATTATGTTTGTCACCCTAACATCCAATGTTTGAATTATCAATCTGAGAGCTATTGATAATTCCATGGACACAACTGATTTGTGCTGGTTACCTGTAGAGTGTTCTTGTACATGGGCACAAGCACCAGAATGACTTTCTTCTGAACATTTACATTCTCATCTGACAACAAGATGTTCAAACTTGGCAAAACTTTCGGAAGAGCTTCTGGATCTTTTTTACTGAAAATTAGATGAAACAATATCCTTTATCTAGGATATAAACATAGTAAACAAAATCCTCAACAACATTATTTTAAAACATTAAAGCCTAGTATATCAAGTGAACTATAAGAAAAACTAAGAGGGGATGAGATTCATCAATCACTACAACTACTCTGTTGAAAATGTTGAAGCTCCTCCATACTAGACTCATTAAATAAAAATTCCCTTAAAATCAGACATATTTAATCAGTGAATTTTGATGCAGTGAAAACACCTACAAATATGACCTTTAATTTTAGAAAAGTATGTAAGATGTGTGAAAATGAAGCTATAATGTTTGAATGGATATATAAATGGCTCCTTATTTGCTGAGGTAATAATGGAACTATGCTTTACATTAAATGATTTAGGCTGTGCAGCAACATATGCATTAAGAAATTTACTAATCATACTTGTAATATTTCAACTCCTCAACATAGCATTTCTTACCTGGCCTCTTCCATAAAGCCAATAACAAATCGCTTCACATCTGGAGATCGATCACTTTGAAATGCCAGCATTTCCTAAAGTATCAGAAAATAAAACAATAAACCACAATGAACATAAGCTAGTTGTTTAAAATATTTTCTTACTTTTCCAAAATATATAGAAACAGATTTTTAAAGCTTTACAAGTTACCCAGATGAATGATCTAATTAATCTCAGACAGCAACCATTTGGAATAAAAAAACTAAATGAGTTGAAATATTAAATTATGGCTAGTCTAGTTATAAACATTTTCACACTAATTTCTTTAAATGTCTATTTATTTTTCTGCTAAACGTTTCTAAATGGTTTTGACATAAATGAATTTAACAATAGTATTATATCAGGTTATGTCAAGCAAAGAACAATAATCATTAGAATAATCCATTATACCAATTCAGTCTGTAATATATCTGTACTTACATCAAGAAAATTATCCAGCATTGTTGGGTCTTTATGAATAATCAGCTCTTGTACCTAAATGTAAAATGAAAAGAATTAAACAGCACCAAAAAAAGTTGACTACTGCCCTTACTTACTACTGTAAATTAAAATACACAGAAATGTCAATTGACAAATACAAAACAATTTATGATTTCAATAGGATGCATTTAATGTTTCTCTCTGTAATTTTGTAACAGAAAATGGATTTCAGTTCACAGTATGATGGTATGACAGACAGTTCTAAGATGTTAAACAGCAGCTGCTAATGTTTTCAATAACAAATATCAGTAAATAAATATGAAATTATAAACTATTTCTCCATTAAGATGTTAATGTATGTTGATAATTTATTTTGTTGACCTGTCATACCTGTCTTAGGAAATTAATCTTCTGTGCATCCTTCTGCGCTAATGCTGCTTGGTTCAATAAGTCAACCACCTGGAAAGTAAAAGCTTATTTGTTGGTATTCATTAAGATAAAAGGGAATGAGACAAAACTCATTCAGCAGGAGAGCATCTGTTCGTGATATGATGGCTCATCAGACTGAGCATACCGCTATTTCTCATTCCAGCCAGTGATCTACAATTGATGTATCAAAGGTATGTGTAATACTGTTTCTTGCATATAAAATATCATATGTTGCCTATGTGGCAGCAGCAGCAGCTTTCCTTTTTCATTATCAGACTGGTTTTTAATCATATTATTGATACCAAATTATAACTGCGTTTGTAGTTAAAAATTAAATATAAATTGTTATAAATGTTACAACTTAAAATGTTTAATAATGTATCTCATAGATGTAATTTTTTAGCTAATGACATAACATATTCTGACACTTTTAGTATGCTCCAATGACCTAAAATGTCATTCCACATATCCAAGAAAATAATATATATTTTCTTTAATTACATTTTAAAGTCAGCAGTTAATTTGTTACTTATGCTACATGATATATTACATAAACTAATGTTAAGAATGTACATTGCATGGGTTAAAATTAAATGGGGCTGCACACTGTCCCTGCACATCCCACCCCAATTTAAATCTCTAAAATTTAAAAGATTGGAACCATATGACTCTGCAACAATAAATTCAGTTTTTATAACCCCCTATAACCACTAAATTTCCACAAAGCAACACCAATATATCTTTAAAAGTTGTCCAACTGATGATCAAGTTACCCTAATAAAACAATTTGTTCATTTTGGTTATCTGCTAATACCATTGATAGTAAGAGGGATTCACTTACAGTGTAATCCTGAATAAGTTAATGCACCCATTACCCCTTTCTCCCAATTTTATATTTAAGTATTGGGATTAAGATTAAGCCAATTTAAGGTGGTCAGCATTAGTTACGAATTTAGGGTAACTTCAATTTGTAAAAGGGTTATAGTTAAGGCAGGTTACATATACATATAGGGTTAAAGTGGAGGGTAACATGTGGAAATATTTCCAAGCTAACATCGTTTTGATTAGATATTGGAGATACAACACAATGTGCACACCCTATCGTATGGGGACATCGATTCGTCAGCCTCCGCGTCTTCATCTTTGAAAAACTGGGCCGCGGTGGATCTTCTGCTTTCATCTGCTGCCATTTTTAATTACAGCACTGCACAAAATCCAACATTACAAACAACAAACCACCAATATAACTAATTCGTCAAAACATATACGTATTTGGTTGGGGGGTTTTCAAATTTTTAAACCACGCATGTTAAATTTCTGTGTATGTTCCGCCATTTTTGTTTCTTAATGTTTTGTATTCTCCTCCATTTATTTCACGCACTGACAGTTTTCGTGCTTCTATTCATTTGAGGTTACGTTGTACTAAATCAAGGAATTCCGGGTCTGAGTTCGGTGCAAGGTTAAACATTTACGGAGCTAAAACATCTATGGCTCTGACTAATAGAAATATATAGTAATCTTATTTATGTAAATTATATTACCAGTTGGCAATAAAGTAAAACACTTTTCATTTGGTTATGCAGTTCAGACCAGATGTTGAAACCAGTGCAGGGTACCTCCCAAAATAGTTTCATAGGTGAAGGAACATTTTGCAAGTTATAAAGGTTAGGATGGTCTTCACAAGAAATGTTTGAGACGCATTTAAGTATTTAGCGCCCCTAGGCCAATGATATTTTTTGAACGCCCCCACCCCATCCCCTGCAAAAACAAACGTAATACCATATTTACTGTAGCTAGATAACTGGACAAAGTAGTTTACAATGAACTATAGTAAAGACTCGGATTTAAGATATCACACGCACACACGCAAGCACGCGCGCGAGTACACATAAGTAAAAACCTGTTGTTGTGGTGCTAGATCACTTTTAGTACATTAACATTAATGCAGAAACTAAGAACACTTTATCAACAATTTAAACACAAGGGGCCAATTTCATATGTCTGGTTTATCGGTGGATTTCGTAAATCTATGGGTTAAACCTGATTTAAACCGTGGGTGATCTCCACTGTGCATTTCACGTTTGGATTTCAATAACCTTAGTTTAACCTTAGGTTACAGTTGTATTGGTTTGATAAACCTTCTATTGGGGTGATTTTTCAGTGGGTTTTGTCAGATTTCTTTACACATGGATAATTTTTGGCACGGAGATCATATTTTTC
Organism: Peltospira operculata; assembly: GCA_032361585.1. NCBI lineage: Eukaryota > Metazoa > Mollusca > Gastropoda > Neomphalida > Peltospiridae > Peltospira > Peltospira operculata. The sequence continues at coordinate 691 of JAUTBY010317414.1, read as the reverse complement.
GTCAGTATCGGGGAGCAACGAAGCTGAACGTATCTTTCGAGATCATTTAAACGCACTTGACTTTTACGACGAGGTTGATTTTGTAAAACGTAACCGGTTGTCAAGGTACTATCAACGCTTCGATTTCGGGCAACATCTAGTATGCAACGTGTGGTGGGTGACTTGACAGGTATGAGTGTGTCCTCTGCTAACCATAAAATAATTTCAGTTAGTAAGTAGGTTGCTTTGTTAAAGCGGAGACATAATTATTTCATTTCCATCTAACGAAAACACTGACACTACCAAACGAAGGTTTTACAACATGGCAAATATCCTTTTCTCTTTCAGTTTAATTCTTTTCCACAGTTCTTTTATTTGTCCTTATCTCTCTTTATGGAAGTCTGAGAATTAAATTTCTCTAGTATATCACCCCAAGTAACCTTTTTGGCGTTGTTTGTTTTCATTTCTGTGTGTTGTTGCTGTTGTTTGTTTGTTTGTTTGTTTGTTTGTTCTTTTTGTTTTTTTTTGTTTGTTTGTTTGTTTGTTTTTTTTTGTTTTTGTTTTTTTTGTTTTTTGTTTTTTTACTTTCGAGCATTTTTTTTTTTATCTTACAAGACCAAGTAGTAATTATTTACTTTCTTCACAGAGAGATAGAGAGACAGACAAGCAGAGAGACAGACAGACAGTCATACAGATATATAGACAGACAGAC
>JAUTBY010316304.1:0-18399 GCA_032361585.1 Peltospira operculata | reverse complement strand
TATATATTAAAAATAACGTTTTGTGTGTAGAACACACTGTATAGCGTTGAGAGCCTCATCAAGAAGCACGATGGTTTTGAGAAGACGGTCAAGGCACAGGAGGAGCGTATTGATGACCTGAAGCAGTTTGCCCAGGACCTGTGTGACCAGGACCACTACGCTGCGGACGAGATCAGAGCCTGCTGTCAGAGGGTGCTCACGCGGTGCAGCAAGATGTGGGACGTCTCTCACGCCAGGCGCAAGAAACTGGAGGACTCCAAGAACTACCAGCTCTTCCTCAGAAAGATATATGAGGTAATGTATATGTTTTTTTTTTGTTTAGATGCTATATGTAGCTGTTGTATATGGTTGAATAGTTTATATTTGATGCATTTCTTATTAATATCTATTCATTGCTGTTACTTCAATGAAAATGTGTTACAGTACTAAAGAAATTTTATATTGTAATTATTATTAGAATATGCATTAAACAGATTTTCAAAAAAAAAAATTATGGTGTAGCATTAATTGACATATATTCTTGACAACTATACAGTAAAATATCTGTGATACTTTGTGATACTTAAAATAAACTTGTATTCAAGTGTTATTAGTCTCTATTATATCATCTGTTAAAAAAATTCAAGATTAAAAATAATAAAATCTGATTATAGTTTTATTGTCTGTTATTTAGGTTTCCGGGTGGATAAATGAAAAGCTTCAAGTAGCTTTAGATGAGTCGTATCGTGATCCCACAAACTTACAGGCAAAGTTGCAGAAACACCAGGCGTTTGAAGCAGAACTGATTGCCAACAGAAACAGAGTGGATGCTGTGGTGCAGGTATACTGTGGAGCTTTTCATTCTTTGAAAATATAATGAACTGTATAAAGATTCATCGAACCTTGATAAACTTGGATCATGTAAAATTAGTTATCTACTTGAATCAATACTCATGGTTTCTTAACTTTAAATGTTAAATTGTATTGGAAAATCTAGATCCTACAAACAATATTCAGGATGGCAAAATTTCCTGCTTGCAATACTTTTAGGGTGAAATAATTGATCCATTTTTAACCATTCTTCACTAGCAGTGGTACTAACATAAATAATGTATCCATATTTAAAATGTCGTTATTGCCATTTTATAATACTTTAATTAATTACAGAACCCTAATTCAAATATGTAGTACTGAATTTTAGTATGTTACATACTGCATTAACAAAACTATTCACAATGGTAGTTTAATTAATTGATCAAACATATTTCAAATATTGCAGTATTAGTATGTTATCAACAGTATGTTTAATGCTAACACTGTTCTTGCATCTAACACCCACTTGCTCATCCTTTTTATGTGATGGGGTTGTCGTTAAACAGTTTTTCATTCGTTCATTCATTTATTCATTCATTCATTCATTCGTTGGTTTGTTTGTTCATTTGTTCATTCATTCATTCATTTGTTCATTGATTCATTCATTTATTCGTTCGTTCATTGATTCATTCATTGATTCATTTGTTCGTTTATTGATTGATTCGTTCGTTCATTGATTCATGTATTTCCAGGAGGGTCAGGTGTTGCTGGACGAGAAGCACTATGCCAGCGCTGACATCAAGAAGAGATTGGAGGAGGTGGAGCTGAGCTGGCAGGCTCTGATCGCGGCCAGTGCCGAGAAGAAGGACCGGCTGCAGGACGCGTACCAGGCGCTGCTGTTCAACCGCGTTGTCGACGACCTCACCGAATGGATGGACGATGTTGAGAACCAGCTCAGCTCAGAGGATCATGGCAAGGATCTGACATCAGTCAACAGTCTTGTGAAGAAACACCAGGTAAATCTTTGTTATTAATTAATTAATTAATTAAACAGGCTGCCTATAAGCCATGTTAGTTCAGAACATAAAAATGGTAAGATTCTAGAAACACTTTTTTATTTATTAAATATTTATGAATATGGTTTATATATAAAAACAAAATTAAGCATAATTATACAAGTAGGCAGAACATCATTGCAGATAATTATTGATATCTTATCTTCAGGTTTAAAAAATGCAGTTTTAAAGAAAACCTTTATTGTTAATTAGCCTACCTTTCTGGATTCTTATACACCTGAAAAAGAGAAATTAACAACCCACTAGCTAACATGCAAATAGTGGTTTACAAAATAATACTTTAACACCAAATTTGGTAAAATAATAATAGTAGTGTTACTGATATGCAGCAACTTAATTCAACTTTGGGAACAATAAATAATGTTTTAAAAATTAATTCAACTTCAGACATAGTATTTATCTTGACCCTTTTCTGTTCAATTGACATTTGTCTAATTACTGTGTAGCAACTGGAGCAGGACATTCAGAACCACCAGGACAAAGTACAGGATGTCCTTGATGCAGCGGCAGTGTTCAGGGAATCCAAACACTTTCTCAACAAAGAGCTGCAGGCAAGAGCCAGGGAAATATCAGAAAGGTACTCTTTCAGATTCTGCTTTGAAAACTTTGATACGACTACAATAAAAAGGTATTGTATGAAGAATTTTGCATAAATAGAATAACAAGCTTCTTCCTTGTCAAACAAAATGTTACTATTTTAACATGTTAATTCTCATAGATTTCATTAATTAATATGAAAAATGTTGTGTTTTTAATAATACCTCAGTTATGTGACAATTCAAAACAAATTAAATGTCTTAACAGTCTTAATGACTAACACATGAAATAATTTTGTACACAGATTCAAAGTACTACTGTTTTGTTTTCAGGTACAGTTCTCTGTCTGAGCCATGTAAGATCCGCAGAGAGAATCTGGAAGAAGCTCTCCAGATGTACCAGTTCTTCAGGGATATTGAAGATGAGTTGTCATGGATACAAGACAAACGTCCAACTGCAGAGTCTACAGATCTTGGGAACTCACTCACAGCTGTACAAAATCTGATTAAGAAACACCAAGTAAGGGTTTAAGAATTATACATGTTAAATATCTATTGAAAGGGTTTTTTTTAATTTAAATTTATTTTTATTACAAATTAGTAGTTTTATGAATAGGAAAACGATCACTTGTACACTTACGTACCAAAGGTTTAAGTATCACATCAGAGTGTATTTACCTATTTACAAAGATTGCTACATAATTATTACTAAAAATTAAACAGTACCAGTTCAAATAAAACTAAAATATTTATTCAGGAATTATCATTGGGATATTTGTGAATTTTTTTTCTCATAAAATTACAATTTGTTCAAAGTCCATTTGAAATAGGAAAGGGTTTGATGTTTGGTACTTAACATATATGAATAAATATCTTGTTCAAAATGTTATCCATGTGAAGTATTTGTGTATTTGATACCTGTACATGTTATGACAAAATTGTTTGTAAGTTTTTAAACTATCTGAAAGTTATTTAATTACATGAAGCCAATATTCATATTTTTTCTTCTAATATTTAGTTATTGTAATTGTTTTAACATTTTAATTCACAGTCATTCAAGACGAGAATGGTATGATTAAAGAAACTTAAGCCCACAAACACTGAATGATTCACACTTATTTTCGTTGTACTCTTCACTTGTTACGAAATAATAAAGTGTCATGTTATGATCAAAATAAGGCTGTTGTTGGCTAGTTTATAGAACAAAGATAAATATAAAATCGCAATCATTTCTCAATGTGTTAAAAAGATAATAAAGCATTAATTGTAGGATTCACCAGTAATCTTCAAATACAAAGTTTGCAGAAGTTAGAACAATTCTAAGTCTTTTTTCTGTGATAATGATATACAGATTGTGTGTTTTCAGCTTGTATGTTAAATATTGCATGTCACAATCACTTTCAAATGTATTATTCTTGTATTTTGTTAAAATACTATTTTTGAATTCTATCATTTTTATAATCACTTTTTGGTGACCTGATCAAATATTTTATGAAATATTCTAACTGAAATTAAGAATCTAAACAAATATTACAATTCCCTTTTATATGGTTATATGTTCTACTGTTAAAATGTTAACATAAATACAGCAATTCTTTATTAAATATCTTATTATTTACTTAATGAATCTTAAGATATTTACTGGTATAAAACTATAGCATTAACTGTATTTATTCAGTGGTTGGAAAAAAGTGTCACATTATTATACTTAATATTTCACAGACACTTTTTTTTTTTTCTTTTTTTTTTAGTATATTAATTTGGCAACATTTTAATCAGTATCAAATTCAAGGTTATCTTTGATAAACATAAAAAGATGCTAAATATCCAAGTATATTTATTTCAGGCTTTGGAATCAGAGATTGTTGCCCATGAGCCACTGATAGACTCGGTGGCAAATGCTGCTCAGCAGATGATTCGCAACAAGCACTTCGCCTCCCAGGACATACAGGTGCGGCTAGATGAGCTACACCAGCAACTCCAGTCTCTCAAGATGGCCACCTCGGCCAGGAAAATCAAACTACAGGACGCTCTTGAGGCTCAGAAGGTAATACTGTATATCTTCTGTTGGTGTGCCTTTTAATAAAGCTGTTGCTGTTTCATGTTTCAGTTTTGTTTATGGAGATAAACACATTTTGAAGTTGTGATTTGGTTTAAATAATGTTTGTTAATTAAGAGTTTTTATTGTTTTAGTTATTTGTCAGTTTTGATTATAGATATAAAAGGCATTTTAAAGTAGTACTTTACCAACATACAACTTTGCTATATATGACTACACCTGTTGACTAATTCCATAATTACACAATTAATGCAAAACATTGCTTAAACAAAGTTGTATGTTGGTAAGTATTAACTATTCCAAATTATCATGTTCTGTTTTAATCATGGAATAATGTTAATGTACTCTTACCTAATTTATGGTGTTATTGAAGTTTATATATAATTATTGTTCTAGTCAGTATATGTTTTCAGAGAAATAGAGTTGAGATATTTACTGTTAAGTAAGATATTTTTATTACTGTTTTCAAATGTTGTAGGTTTTAAGTAATAAATATTTGAAGTTAATGTGTTGTGTTTGATGTTTTAGTTTTATACGGAGGCAGCTGAAGCAGAATTGTGGATGAGAGAGAAGATTCCACAGCTGACCAGCTCAGACCTAGGAAGAGACGAGGACTCGGTCCTAGTGAGTAATATACTGTTTGTTTTGTCTTACGTTACACTGCCATTCTAGGTAGGTAAACATGTTTTACGTGCACATTCAGAGCAAGCTGTTACAGCGATCGCCTGTCCTGGCCACACACCTCAGGAGCCTGAGCTATCTGCCTAGGACAGGATATTAGTAGTTAGTAATAACCCATGTTAGAGGTTAGTGAGAAAGAGGAGAGTGTAGTGGCCTTACATCTACCCATTGAGTTATTAGAAACTTGCTCTGGGTAGGAGCCGGTACTGGGATACGAACCCAGTACCTACCAGCCTTATCTTTGTGACCGACGGCTTAGACCAATACACCATCGATAATACCACTGTTTTATTAGAGACTCTCCCCAAGACATATGCCTGAAACTGATTTGGATATAGGCATGTTAATATAGTTTACAGTACAGTTCCCTGCCATTGGCATATTCTTCAGCCATCTAATCACCATTTTAAAAAGTGGTATAAAATTATTCATCATGTAACAAGAATTTTGTTTTTCATTTTAAATGTTCAAGGTAATAATTCTAACTTCATTATTGTCCTTTAAATTTGTTTATTATTAATATTGTTTTATCTTTATTTTTAGGCTCTGACTAAGAAACTTGATGCCTTGGAGAGAGATATTGACAACTTCAGCAACAATATTGGAGAGTTATCGGCTCTTAGCCGAGGTTTGACAGACAGAGACCACTATGACAGCGCTAACATCAAGAAAAAACAGGTTTGTAGCCAATCGCTATATGCTTCTGTTTTACAGATAAGGTGTTAAATACATAGAGACTGGTCTTTAGCTTTAATGCTTGAAAGGTACTTCTAGGCATAATATTCTTATGACTGATGGCAATGAGCTAAAATAGCTTTCAACAGTTTCACATTTCTGATACCTGTGTGTAACAACATAAACATTTTCAGTAGATAGTGAATGACTATTGTGTGATAACTATTCAGATCAACTTTTAATGTTTATAGCTTCATGTATTACCAAATTTAAATGCCCATGATTATGGTAGTAAGAGCAGATTTTTTATGTTTGGCACATATGTAAATTTTAATTTGATAAAAATAAATATTTTATATAATGCTGACTATCTGTAGGCTGAAATTGAGACTCAGTACAGTCAGCTACAGGACTGGACGAACCAGCGTCGCAGTAAACTCAATGACAGTAAGAAGTTGTTTGAGTTCAATCACGAAGTGGACGAGGTCATCAACTGGATCACCGACAAGGGAATCATTGCAGGATCAGAGGACTATGGTCAAGATCTCGAACATGTGGAGGTAAAAATATCAATTGTCTTCTAGACTGACATTAGTGATTTTAATTTCTTCAGGTATAGGTGGTTAAAATTTCAATTAAAAATTAATTAGGTGTGAGGTTTAAGGAGTAAATGTCTGGGTTTGCTGACTCTTTTATTTTTCTGTTCGTACAATTTCTAAATACTAGTATATTACTTCTATTGGTTATATGTTAAAGTTTATTTATTATCGGTTTCATTTTGAGTTGTATTTTGAAATTTATTAATTTCAATTTGGACTCCTGACATTCAAAAATTATTAGCCAGAATAGGTTTATCAATTTTAGTAGTTTTTTTTATATTACTTATTAATACATTTAATATTTAATATTTATCATTATGAAATTACTGTTTTATACATGGACATGTGGATATCTTATTTTAATATGATGATTTTGCAGATCTTACAACAAAGGTTTGAAGACTTCCTGCATGACCTGACTTCGAACGAGGACCGTGTTGAGAATGTGTTGGCGAAGGCTGACAACATGCTGTCCACCAACCACTTCGAGTCAGAGAAGATTCAGCAACGAGCCAGCGAAATCAAACAGATGTGGGCAGATCTGAAAGAAGTAGCGGAGGCTAGGAGAGATGTAAGTGATCAAATGTGTGAGGAACTAACCACCTGTCCTTTGATGTTATCCCTGGTTGAGGATAGTAATTTTTGTAACGGGGATTCTGTGAAAAAAAAAAAAAAAAAAAAAAAAAAAAAAAAAAAAAATGTGTGAGGAATAAATAACTTTATAAGCAGCTGATGAATCTAGTGTAAAATAACCCAGTGGTCTAAGTGCCTAATTGATGCAATTTTGTTTGTGATCAGTTGTGAACAGTGTTCAGTTGGAGACAGGTTCTCATAAAAGTATTGTTATGTCACAAACATAATTGATAAAAGATGTTAAGTCTGACACTGAAAAATATTAACCCTTTCACTCTAGCACAAGTCAGTGTGATCTGTGTTTCCTGAAGTACAAGTAAATGTCATCTCTATTTACTGAGTTTAGTAACCCACCACCTTTAGTACAAGTAAATGTAATCTTTACTGACTTTGATACACCCCCCCACCACCTTTAGTACAAGTAAATGTGATCTTTACTGACTTCGATACACACACACCTTCCTTTAGTACAGGTAAATGGGTCTTTACTGAGTTTATTAACTCACCTGTGTAGTACAAACCAATTTGATTCCTGTTTCAGGCTCTGGCAGGTGCCAAGGAGGTGCACATGTACGGCCGTGATGCTGATGACACTTTGGAGTGGATTCAGGAGAAAGATGGAATCATCAGCAGTGATGACTACGGTCATGACTTAGAGAGTTGTCAGTCCCTGCTCAGTCGACATGATGGCTTGGAGGTCAGTCTCTGGTTTTTTAGTAGTCTTTAGAATAATGATTAATTTTGAAAATCATCATAACATATGAGAGCTGTCAGTCCCTGCTCAGTTAACATGATGGCTTGGAGGTCAGTCTCTGGTTTTTCAGCAACGTTTAGAATAAGGATTAGTTTTTAAATCAACAGTAGTGATGACTTGTGACTCTAGAACTGTCAGTTGCTGCTCAGTTGACATGATGAACTGGATGTCAGTTCTGATTTTCTGATTTATTTAGTATCCATTAGATATTTTTATTTATCAGCTGTGGTGACTACAGTCATTATTTAAAGGGTTGTCAGTCATATTGGAATGATAGTATATAGCTTTCTTTTTATATTTAATCATACAATATAATAGATGAATATTTAGATTTATACATGATATTTGCTATGGTCATTACATATTAATTTACATAATTTTCAAGAAAGAAAAAACATTAAAAAGATTTACAAGTTCATATATTTTCTAAAATATTTTCATTCAAAACGTTGTAAAATTTTAATTAGTATTAAAATGTGAATTGAAAATTACACCAATTGTATGTATTTTGTTGTTTTTACACAGAGAGATCTAGCAGCTATCAGTGAGCAGGTTGAAACGATCACCAAGGAAGCAGAGCGTTTGATTGGTCTGTTCCCTGATGCTCAGGAACACATAGCAGCCAAGCATGAGGAGATGGTGCAGTCGTGGAACAATCTGGTGGAGAAGTCCACTCAGAGGAAAGAGAAACTCCAGCAGGCTGAGCAACTCCAGATGTACTTCAATGACTACAGAGAACTCACGTAAGCTTAAGCTACATACACACAGCACGTTGTTTGACACTTATAGTTACTGTTATGTTAGAGTGTAAGTAAATATTAATAAAGTTTTTGCCACTACAGTAAGTATGGCAGTACTCAAGATCCACAGACACTGATGTCCTAAAAAAGAAGAAATTATGATTGTTTTCTGATTAAATATATTTATTTGAAGGATAATGTTATAATGACAGCAAACAGAATCCTATAAGTCTGCCTGATTAAATGCAGATCTGTGAAAAGTTTAAGCATAAAACTTATTGTTTATTTAGTGATCTTTTTGTGAAGAAACTAAAAATAAGCATTAATGAATAAAATGATGATCATGGATAGTATTTTTGTGTATGTCTGTGAAAAGTATCAGCCCACATCTTTTTGTGCAGAAACTGAAAATAAGAATTAATGAATAAATTGATGATCATGAATAATATTTTTGTGAATGTTGTTTGTTGCAGGGCCTGGATCAGTGAAATGATGGCTATAATCACATCTGATGACCTAGCCAAGGATCTGCCTGCAGCTGAGGCCATGATTGTTCGCTACAAGGAACACAAGGCTGAAGTGGACAGTCGACAAGAAGCATTTACCAAGTTCAAGGACACTGGACAGTACCTCATTAACAATGGACACTTCTTGTCTGAAGAGGTAGGTTTTGAGAAATTAATATTGTTTTAAACTCACAATTAAACAAACATTCAGTGTTATAATGATAAAAACACTTATATCTTAGACATTTTATACTTCAGTACCTTGAAAAATATGAAATATCTGTGTAACTGATTCTTATCAGACTCATATTTTATCATTAAATGCATTGGAAGTTGTTCAGTATGTTCAGCATAGATTATGATCTTGGCATCTGCATTTCCCTGAGTTTTAATTATAGATCACTTTACAGGTATACTTTTAAGATTTATTTAATCTGCAGATTATTGATAACAGTGCATTTACTGTTTGTTTTTCTAATTTTACAAATCATAATCTCTTTGTTGTACATTAAAAATACAAATAATAATATACATTAATTGTATGTTTTATATCAGATTGCTGAGAAGATCCACCAGCTGGATGAATCTCGTGAAGGTTTAGAAAGGACACTGGCCCATCGTAGGAAATTACATGAACAGAATCTTGAAGCACAGGTAATTTTAAATGATCTATATCCTGACTCTTTCTATTTGCAAGATTACAAATCACTGCTCATTAAATACAAATTAATTAAGATGTATTAAAAATGTATTGCATTTTAGGATATTGTTTGATTTTGCATTCAAGCAGGCTGAAGCCAACTGTTCTTTTGATGTAGTGTTGGTCTAGGATTAATTTTCATCAATGATCCTATTGGTCTATCACCTTGTTTTTCCCATCAAATGTAACAAATTAAATTGGAAGGATTAGCCTATGGTATGATAACAGAAGATCTCATCTCCATCTGAAGCTATGGAATAAATATGTATTCTGTAAATCTTTAAATACAGCTAGTTGTTAAAGTAGTATATTAGCATAAGACCTTTAGATTTGAAAATACAATGGCTAAACTTTAAACATTTGTAATTATTATGTGGCCTTCCTTGAATATCACTGACTTAGGGACATAATATTACCTATTCGAGAACCTTTAATAAAGAATGTTGTCCATTTTTAACCACAGCAACTGAAGCATGAGATGGAACAAGTGGAGGCATGGATTCACCTGAGAGAGCCACTTCTGAAAGAGAAGAACTATGGGGAATCAATTGAAGCTGTTGAGGAATTACTGAGACGCCACGCTGACTTTGAAAAGACGGTTGATGCACAGGAAGAGAAAGTTCAGGCACTCCGCAGACTCACAGAGGTTGGTCTATTTTAAAACCTCTAGTCCTTGAGACTTGACTGAATATCTAGATCATCATAATATCTATATTATTCTATATTTGTTAAATGAAAGATCATAGAAGAATGTACCTTAAAAGATGATTTTTTTGTCTTTCTTTTCTTTTTCCCCTCATTTCTTCCTTTTCTCTTTAAACAGAGATTATTAGTCTGAGGAGATCAGCTTGTAAGAGTAAAATGGAAATAAAAAGAGAGAGAGAGGGGGAAGGATAGAGAGAGAGATTACATAAATATTAGTAGAGTGTGTTATTATGAATTAAATAATTTCCAATAATATTTGTAAAACTGTTTTCTACATGTTACATAAGTCTATATTCAGGTATTTTATTTCTGTTGTCCTTGTTTGATTAATGCAGGTAGAGAAAGCATTTGCAGATCAGCATCTTCTGGATCAGCAGATCATGGTACAGGATGAAGTTCGCCGAGAGAAAGATCGCGTTGATGAACTGCGACGTAGAGAACAAGACAGAATCCTTGAGGTTTGTCTTTTACTAGTTTGTTGGGTAGTTGTGAAAGAGCAACAGTCACTGTGTATACAATAGATGAGAATTGTGTTTTCACATTCATGGAAGGCTGGTATGTGTATACCCTTTGTTTTTTCATTGTAACTGCGGCATCGTTGGGGTATACACATTCATGTATTCACATCTAAAAAATTGTTACTGAGAAGACTGGGAAGGTTTTAGAAGGGAAGATCCTGTTATAGATTTGACAAGGGTTTGAAAACAATGTCTGAATCTTAAAGGAAGATGAGCATGGGAAAAAACATGCCTTATCTATACATTTCATCTGCACTTAACTTAGCCACAAATGTTATTACACTTTTTACATACAGTTGTATAGTTTATCACATCTAAAGAATGTAGTCTGGTTCTAAGTTGTTATGACTAACACAATGTTCAGTTACCAGTGTTTCTGTATTTCTTTTTTCCAGTGTCATAATATGTCATTTTTATAAACATTTTAGCATGTTTTATACTAACTGCATTCAGTTATTTTGCATATAGTAGCTACACTAGTTTTCAGTTTATTGCCTGTAGTTATATTTAATTTGCTTTATTGCTATATATTGTCAGGACCTGTAGTTAGAATAATAAGCATCTTAAGCATATCCTGGTTTTTACTTTAATTATTGCTTTTTATATAGTATTTATACTGATAGGCATTTTCAAAAGATTATTATTATAAATAATTGTTAAAATATTATTATCTAATGACTGTTTTACATTATTGGATTTTTAATTATAATGTTAAATATTTTAAACATACAATTACATACATTTACAAATGATTTCAAAATTGTAGTTTTAAACAAAATAAACTGTTGCTTGTAGATCTATTTATAATTATTTCACAAAGAAATGCTTTATTGGAAAATATTTAGGTTTAATTTGATTTAAATGATTTTTTTAAATGTATACTAGTTTTAGTTTTAGTTTTCAATATGTTGCACCTTTTATTTCTTTTTAGTTTTTTGAATGCTTGATACATCATAATTATTTTAGCATGTTGTTTATTATTTAGAATTTTCTAAAGCATGAAAATAATACAATTTTAAAGATTATCCCTCTTTACTTTGAAAATTAGGCAAATTTTCTTCATTTTTTATTCACATTTTTATTTGGTTATACAGACTCGTGTTTCATTTTTCATTTTAATAAAATGTGGTTAGAAAAAATTTAAAGGTTTTGGAAAATAAAAATTCATATTTGAAAACATTGAAGAAATCAATTTTTACTCAGGTTAAAAAAATAATATATTTTTAGTATTAATTTTCCAAACAACTACTATATTGATTTCTAATTACAGAGTATTAGTAATTATTTCATTTTAGAGAGGGATGATGTACCCTAATATTTGCATGTGTTTTGTTTTATATCTTTGAATCTTTATAACATTGTTTTCCTTCAGTTAAAAAAAAAAGTAAAATAAGGATATTTGCTATTCAGATATCATAACAGTTGTTTAACTTTTCTTTTCCAGACGCAAAGAGCTGTATGTTTTGGTTTTGATGTTAAATTACTGGAAATATATAAATGTCTGTCTAACCATCCTGTGGCTTACTTTACGTTTCTGACTGAACTAAACATTACTCACCCTTATTGTTTTTGTATTCATAATTTAAAATATCAACTCAAATCTCAGTCTTTATATTCATTATGCTGTTAATTACATAGGATGGAATTTTTTTTAAAGTATTTGTATATTCATCTATTATTATACATTGTATTATTATTATTATTATTATTATTATTATTATTATTATTATTATTATTATTATTATTATTATTATCCACTGCCTATGCTCTGGGGACAATAAATTTAAAAAATTAAATATATTATTACTATTATTACTGTTGTTATTAATATTAATAATAATAATAATAATAATAATTCTGATGCTCATGATGATGTAAATTTTGTTTAGGAAAATCTTATTTAAAACCTTAATTTCCATAACAGCATTGTGGGCTGTGAGTTCTTAGTTCAGTCAGAAAGGAGACATTTGCCTATATTAACTGCACGCCAGTTTGGGTTGGGCTCACTATCAGGTTAATTTTCATTTCATTATCATCATTGTTGGATGTCCTTGTCAGAGGGTGTAAAAACTGTGTGTTTCAAGTGGTTAATATAATGTATCTGCTTTGTTTTAACATGTCGTATTTGTTTTCACTGCGCAGCCAGAAAGGCTAATGGTAATATGTTTTAGCATGCATTTAATGTATGGGTTTTTTGTTTTAGGAAAAAAAATTAACCAGTCTGTAATTAGTTATTAGTTATTTTTCATTACTACTGTTTTAATACAGAGAATTTGTAACATTATTTATTAATATTTGGTAACTAGCTTTCTTCATTGTGTTTGGGTTAAAGATTGTTACACTTTATTTTAGATATTTGTATTTTAAGATGTAGATGGGGGGGGGGGGTAGATTTTAATTTAGTCTTAGTATATCTTCAGTAATTAACATCAACTTAAATAGATTAAATTTGTCAGAAGCATTGGCCGTATGCATAAAAACTTTCTACATAAAATCCACTCCCAAAAAACTAAAAGAATAACATTAGTAAAATAGTACTTATGGTGCATTTATTTGGAGAGTGGGGTTTAAATCACAAGTTTATGTGTTTCTTTTTTTAAATTGTCATTATTCTTATATAGGCCTTTACAATTATAACCTTTATTTACTAACTAATAAATAAAATACTGATGGGATTTGGTATATTAAATTACTACTAATCAACTTAAAGGGACACAGTAAGATATTTTGTACTTTAACATTGATACTGTATCAGATTTCAGAGGTTACTGGATTTGTAGAAATTGTATTTTATTGTTTTCATTGAGGTGGGGAAATATTTTCTTATTTATCTGTTTAATATTGACCAATAAAATGTGCATGAATCTTTTGTCAACTCAGCATGAGGTGAATTTATTTTGTGTGGTTCTGTACCAGTACTGCATGGTTACAAACATTGATTGTAATGATTTGGAGTTTGTATAAAGAGTATATTAGGGATTTATTTTATTATCATTTAAAATTTATATAAACATATAAAATTATCAGAATACAGTGTAATAGTAAAGTCTTTTCCAACTGGCATGTATAATTCAGCTTATTTCAACATCTTTTGCTAAATATTGCTTTATTCCCAGTGTGTTCGTTGTTTAAGCTGTGTAACAATCAATATTTCAAATATTAACTTCCGTATGCTTAGTTGCAGCTGAACTTCAAACTTTTCTAATATCTGAAAACTGCTTTTCTTAAAAATAACAGTTAGTGTGTACGGTGATTTTATTTTATTTGTTATGCTGAATGAAAATTAATCATACATTTTAAATGTTTAGGGTGACATTTAAAATAGAATGTCAATGTGTCACATCTGTTTGTGTTTGTTACAACACAGAACCAATTTTAATTCTTTAAAATCATTACAAATAACATAACTGCAATTGAGTATGTTTAGCTTCATAAAATGTTTAATGTATTATAATTTAAACTACTAAAACAATAGTTTTGTGATGATGATAATATGTAAAATGTATATTATTACCTTGTTATTATAATGCTTTTATTAGTTGCATGTTTGCTTTTAATTAGAAGCTAAGTTAGAGGAGCTACTGTACATGGAATATATAGATTGATACGAAAATAACATACAAATACTTTTAGTGAACAAATATTTAGTTTTCTGTTCAGATGAATATCTGCTTATATCAAGATACCAGAGACTGAAGATCGTGCTGTATTAAGATAACCATTAATCAGTTATGTTCTGTTAACAGGAACGTCGCAGAGAAGAAGATCAGAGGAAAGCTCGCGAAGTTCTTCTCCGTCGTCAGAACCAAGGGGAAGATGTTGAAGATGACAGGTAATGTTGAAATCAGCCATTTTACCAAGAAAGATGAGTTGGACGTTTTAGAATGTTCAGAAATCTTTCATCTTTATGTGAAGAAAATTTAGTCTTAATCTTTAAAGATTTAGGGTCTTTGGGGACTAATTATGCAAAGTGTGTTACCAGTTATTATGTATTTAGACATTGCATATTAGTCTTGGACTACAGTGATCTTAAAATTGTAACGTGTTTAAAATAATTTGGATTTCTTATGTTTGTAAAAAATATTTAACTAATTTTCAGATATAAGGAATTGCATTAGTATTTATTTTCTTTATAAATTAGCAGTTGATTAATTTGACACCATGCAGGAATTCTTAATGCAAATAAAATTGGGGGAAATAAACTATAGAAAAGAGCTTTAATATTTTTTATGATGCTGTCAAAATCAGTTACATCAGCCTTGGAAAAATCTTTTATTCAAAAAAACATAGTAGATACCTGCTATGAGCCAATATAGACTGATTTACACATCAAGCAAGCTTCAAAAGAGTTTTAAAATGCATTTAAAAAACATAATAATTTATCTTTGTTTTTCAGAGCTGAAGACAAGCATTTGGACAAGAATGTGGTGAAGAATCTCATCGTCGGTCGATCTCAGAGCATCAAGATGGTTTCTCGTCCTGAAACCCAGCGCGACGTACGCAGGGCCATCAGTTTCAAACAGCGAGGTGACCAGCCCCTGTCTCCTGTCACGCTTCAGAAAGCCATGGAGTTCAAGCAGACTGAACAACCAGCCAAAGAGGAGGAGAGAGCGGAGCGGAGAGCGAGTGAAACTGAACCAGAGGAAGAGACAGAAGCACCACGTCTTCCGAACGTTCCCCCTCCTCTTGTCATGCAGCAGTCAGAGGAGCGTGTTGAGGATGAGCCCCCACTCCAGTCGCCCACCCTCACAAAGAAAGAAACTCTCTCAATGTCTCCTCCCATTAGTCCAAAACAGAAAAGATTTGAGACTGTCAAAGATTCAGAAAAGAAGTCTAAGAGGACTGCCAGTTTTAACATCAGACGTAGGACGAGAAGTTTCAAGGACAAGTACAAGATAAACACATCTGATTTGCCACCGTCAGAAATGGAAGGTTTCTTAGAAAGAAAGCATGAACTTCAGACTGGTGGAAAGAAAGCAGCTATTCGGAACTGGAAAAAGTTCTATACAGTGTTGTTTGGACAGTTGTTGTGTTTTTTCAAAGACAGAGAAGGTGAATGATGATTTGTCTGTTCAGTGTTGTTATTTTGACATTTCATGCTTTGATTAGAATGCTCCCCTCCTGCCTCGGACACAGTCACTGGCTATGTCAGAGGCAGTGCCTGCGTGCAGGTGTGTCGGAAATTTTGAGTATATGGACACGTGATTTTTTATTGGGTTTAAAACTAATAATTACTAAATAAGTATAGATGGGTCTTGTTATGTCCAGCTGGCAAAGTAGGAATAGTGACCTCTATTTTCAAAGGCTTTCTTCTAAAAAAAAGGGTGAAGTGAACATTATTTTATTGTAAAATTTCACATTTAGTTGTATTCTGCAATATTATATTTTCTAGTAGTTTATATGTATATCTTTAAGATTACTCATTTGATCTTGATTTGCTTTAATGCAAGTTTGTCCAGTACATGCAAACAGCAAAGTAAAATCTGACTTCTAATAACTTTGATTTACTCTTTTACAGCACATGCAGAAAGCCAGGCAGCAGCACCACCACTTAATATTCATAAGGCCATTTGTGAGGTTGCCACGGACTACACAAAAAAGAAGAACGTCCTGCGTCTGCGATTGCATGATGGTGCCGAGTTCCTGCTGGAGGCCAACAGCCCTGAAGAGATGAATGAATGGCTCAACAAGATTGTGTATTATGCAGGTAGGCCATACTAGTATATCACATTGTCATAGTCATGCAAGTGACATATTTTATGTCTATTTAAAAAGTATATTTCAGGACTTTTAAAGGAATTAATATTATTTATATATATGTATTTATAACACTATTTTTGTATAATTTTTGTTTAATCTGTTAAAATGTGTGATGCTAGAATTGTATAAGTGAATCAATTAATGTTAATATACAATATATTTATAATATCCATATACATTTATATATAATATATACGACTAATAATATATTCCACTTTTAATGTATTACTATTAACTGAATCCAATATATGATAACACGATTAATTTAGCTCAAGAATATGTGACTTATATTGTGACAGTAGAACAGAATTGGTTTGTTGTTGTTGTTTTTTAGTTAAGGGCTATCTTTGATGCCAGCCAATTTTTCCATTTAGCTGTTTTAAAAACAAATAGCAAATTTAACTGTTTATTGCTTATTTTAAGTCATTGATGTTGCAGAATTTCTAGAATTTTTAAAAACTATCTCAGTAATAAATTATTTAATATTTGTTTTATATCTAGAGCTGGTCAAAATATTTTCCATTACCGCGACAGTAATCAAGAATAATTTTTATTTTGTTATGAATTATGATATTACATCATACAGGTTATAGTTTCAGTTACTTCCAGGTAAGAACCAAGAGGATCATGAGCATGGTGTTTGTCTTTTCATGTAGATGTATTGTTTTTTTCATGTTTTCAACCTTGCAGACCATGCACCCATGCCAACAAAATGGGAATTTTATCATAGTAGCATTGATACAGAGGAGGGAGGCGACGAAGGTGACATTTGCTAGGCAGCAACTTTTATATTTGGGCATTTTGGAGCCAAGTTTTGCTTTCTGTGTTATTTGGGCACTAGTTGTAGGCACCTACTGTTTTCTCAGATTTATTTCTTTTGTTTGTCACACTCCACACAACACAATACACTTGTTAGTTTTAAGTTCCCTTTCCTCCACCTCCAGCACAAACCATTTGGTTTTTTGTGCACCAGTCTATCCTAAGTCCTGGTAAGGTGACTCAAATTGGGTGTGGTATTTTATTTAAAATATTTTGGTATTGTTACAACCTGTAATTTCTGCTTTTCAAAATTGTTACCCTGGTTCAGTCTTAAATCCTGGAAGTCCTAACATTTTATTATTTACTTTCATTGGTCATTATTTGAAGGTGATTTTAAAGAAAATTAAATGCTTGTGTTTAGCATTCCACAAATTAAAATAATTATAATAATTATGTGAGATCTTTGATAAGGCAGTGGTATGTAAATTGTGTTTAGGAAATTCATCATAAATTGATCACAGATACAAGTTTACACATTCTGAATAACAACTGTAGTTTCAGATTGCTTTTAATTTAGCAGTTTCTATTAAAGTAATTAGTGTGATAATTAGATATATTTAAAATACTGTGTTTTCCATATGTGTTTTCTATTTTAAAAGTTTAGTGCTAATTAAATAGTTTATTGTGATTGTTGTGAAAACTACCAGTGTACTTCAAATATTGAGTAGATATGTCCAAGAGTTACAGTATGTTGATACAACAGTGGCATTTTAAAATACTTATTCTACTTCAGTCTATAACACAAGTATTTCCATGAATATCAAAAAGAAAATGGGGGGAAACACACACACACACACACACACACACACACACACACACACACACACACACACACACACACACACA
>JAUTBY010316082.1:0-10000 GCA_032361585.1 Peltospira operculata | reverse complement strand
ACTTTTCCGCTTTACGTCATTACTATGACGTGATCTTTCCATCTTTGAAAGTCTAGAAGATAAGTCCTTCATTTTGTTTTTGTTTTGTCGTGTTTATAGTGTTCTTTCTGGTGAAGACCTTTATGTTGAATATTTAAATTATCTTGTATCGTTAAATTACATGTTTGGTGTTATATATATATATTTGTTTTTGTAGAAGAGACATCGGTGTGGTATCCGATCACTGAGGCAGAATTACATACAGCAGAATAGTAGAAAACCGGAAATCATATTGGCCATGACGGAAGTGGAGAAAGGAAAATTAATAACATAGATCTGTCATTGTTGCTCACAGATCACTGGATTTGTGTGTGCTTTGGCTTCCTACACCAGACGGACTAAAACGTTTCAGTCATATTATTAGTTGCTGATCTGCCGGATTCAGATTACGCTAGTCACAATGTCTGGATTTTTGGATAATTGTAACTGGCCGAAATGCGAATGTATCGAGTTGGGGGAACGCCGTAATCTCGTTGCGTCAGTCGTGTCCGGAGTAATGGTAGGAACTTTACCGCTATCCTCTTTGCTCTCACCTACTATCAAAGTCAACAAATACATTTTAAAATCTTACCTTTATATATTTTTATAAAAGAAGAAATCCCAACCCGGTCAGAAATTGACATTTTGCGTCCTGGGTACAGTAACAGTGGATACGAAATACGGTAGAGTTGTATAACTGTACCAGTCTAGCTGTCGTTTTGGTCGGAATAATGAATGTTATGTGCTTTTCTGAAAGCAGATGCATCATCGGATGTAATTTAGATTCTTTTACAAGACAAATTATTTGTGTTTGCATTTCCGTGTACAAGGAAACCAAAATGTGTCAAAGTACTCGGATTTTTGAGTAAGAAACCGAAAGCAGCAATAATTTGCCTTTTTACAAACCTCATTGTTAGCATTCTGCTACATTAATTGTTTTGTAATTTTCACAATGGCAAGTCTAAATGATGTATCACTAGAAACCCATCGCATATGCAGAAGTCTGCAGACAGAAGGTACGTTGTTGTTTTCTGCTTTAGTTTTTCAGTGGCTGGTGGGTGGTGATTGACGCAGCTGCCAAATATCCCGACATGAAGGACTTCAACCACGCCTACCACACGCCCGGCGTCATTGGCACTTTGGCCTTCTTCCTGTGAGTCAGTGCATCTACAGTCACCACATCTACAGTCATATCTACAGTCACCACATCTACAGTCACCACATCTACAGTCATATCTAGTCACCACATCTACAGTCATATCTACAGTCACCACATCTACAATCACCACATCTACAGTCACCTCATCTACAGTCACCACATCTACAGTCACCTCATCTACAGTCACCACATCTACAGTCATATCTACAGTCACCACATCTACAGTCACCTCATCTACAGTCACCTCATCTACAGTCACCACATCTACAGTCACCACATCTAGTCATATCTACAGTCACTACATATATAGTCACCTCATCTACAGTCACCACATCTACAGTCAACTCATCTACAGTCACCTCATCTACAGTCACTACATCTACAGTCACCTCATCAACGGTCACCACATTTACAGTCACCACATCTACAGTCATATCTACAGTCACCTCATCTACAGTCATATCTACAGTCACCACATCTAGTCACCACATCTACAGTCATATATATAGTCACTTCATCTAGTCACCTCATCTACAGTTTACAGTCACCACATCTACAGTCACCTCATCTACAGTCACCATATTTACAGTCTACAGTCACCACATCTTCAGTCACCACCATTATATCACCACTTTACAGTCATCACAGTTATATCACCACTTTACAGTCATCACATTTATATCACCTCTTTACAGTCATCACATTTATATCAACACTATACAGTCATCACATTTATATCACCACTTTACAGTCACCATCATTACAGGTGTGCTACCAATCATAGGCAGGGTTGCCATATTCATGGAAAAGCAGGGAAGGTAAAACTGTCATGGAAAAGTTGTGGAATTTTGTTTAAAAGTCATAGAATTTCATCTGAAGGCACCACTTTCTGAACTAACTGCATAGATTAGTTTCCACAAGTAAATGGCACTGAAAATTCCCAATTTCTGGAATACAATCCCCCCATAACTATTTTACAGTTTGATTTGGTTTATTTTATTAAGTAGAAGGTGTCAAATTTTGTTACTAAGTATGTATTTACTATGTCTTGATGCATTTACCTGTGTTCTACGAAAATGGTCCTCAGCTTTGACCTAAACCTGGATCAATCCTTGCATCAATCTGTAAACAAAGGAAGATAACTCACTACTTAATTAGACATTGATCCTTTTTATTATTTTGTATTACAAATTTTACAACACAGTTACCCACTTTCTGTTATTACTAACACTTACAAAACACACTGGGTTGTACCAGATAATATACTTGTGGTACAAATAACCTAGATTGACCATGTAAAATATCTTAAATACAGTAAGATTTTACATGTACTAGCAAATTATGTGTTTCTCATTTCAGAATAAATTCTGTGTCTAATGGTCAGATTAGGGGTGACAGTTACACCACTGGGTGTATAGGACAGACAGGTAAGCTACTATTGTTACACAACTGGGTATATAGACAGACAGGTAAGCTACATTTGTTATACAGCTGGGTGTATAGACAGACAGGTAAGCTACTGTTACACAACTCAGTGTATAGACAGACAGGTAAGCTACTATTGATATAAAACTGGAAATATCTCTATCACTGGAAGATTGCGTCCATGCCTGCGTATCTCAAAATCTGGTGACGTGGACTCAGTCATGCGTGCCAAAAATAATATTTTAAAACTACTATGTCCAAATATATCTGATTGTCATTGATTGCTAATTCAAAATTTAAGTACAACACAAGCACTTGTTAGTTGTCACTATCAGTGGATATGCTCAAATGTCTACTACCATAATCCACAAGATTCGCAGTCTGTCATTTTAATTTTTTAGTTGATTTCATTGTTTCAGGTGTCGTCACCATTACTCACCTCCCAAGTACTAGGTAATCTCATACAACAGAATCCTGTGTTGTGCTTATGTTTAAACTTGTGGCGACCCACCATTCGGCTTGGATTACACACCAAATGGTTGCGTTGCTGACCACTTCCTTTGGACAAAACAAAATGTGATCGTTTCATGTAAATGTTCAAAAGTGTTATCAGTGTTAGGTTGGAGTGGAGCAGGGAACTATTGTGTATCCTGACATATTGCCCAGATAAGAAATGATATATTTGGTACACTGAGTGTGGTGGAATCATTCCAATTCCACCTTTCTCTGATTTTAAAGGATACGTCCTTTTATCATAAGTTTTTATTTAACATAACTGTGATATACCTTATTCTGACACCTAATAGCTGATTTATTTTTCATGCTGGGGTGTTGTTAAACATTTGTTCATTCATTCATTCAGGAACGCTTGTGTTGTTGTCACAGTTTGTTGTTTTCTCTTTCAGGAGCCCGGGTGTGGCTGTTCTTTGGCTTCCTGCTGGCATTTGGAGCCTTGATCGCTGCCTGCTGGATTCTGTTTGGCTTTTACGTCGTGCAGTGTAAGTGCCAGATTTAGTCACCATACTGCTGGCTTTATATTTATATATATATTTTCAACCATGATCAATAAAATATATATACCTGAAAATCAACTATGCAGTACCAATTTCTACCATTTTCTGTTCTCACCTGGTAAGCATCCATACACGTATCAGCATGCAAATCCCAAATTAAATTTTTACCATTTTGTAAAAGTCTGTATTGTTTGAGTGATATATCACCAAAGAGGTAATTACCAGCTTTTGAGATAAGAGTAATCAGCATTTCATTCTTTGTTTTATTATCATACTACGAGGCAAATTCACAAAAGAAAACTGTTGATGCTTGAGTGACTGACTGTAGTCTGGAAAATGCGTGTTTCATCGCCTCATCTTTAGATGTCTACTTGGCTACAGTGTTTTCAGTCACACGATACCGTTGTACAACATAGTTCCTGCCAGTGTATTGGTGCCTGAAAATTTTAGATCACAAGTGTTTAATATTACCTTCAAGGTTGCAAGTGTTTTATCAGAGTAATAGTTTTCGAGCATGATTTGTAACATAACTGAAAACAATACTTTTTTCTGCAGGTTTGTTAGTAGAGTAATGTACCAGATGTTGAGTTAAGATAAAACACCTCCTTGCAGATTGGATCATAGGTCCTTCATTAGACAACAGACCAGAATGTAACTTCGTCGTTTGTACGCTTTGTTTCAAAGAGGACTAAGATCTTGTTGTTTGTGTTAGAGGTGCTGTATGCTGATTGTTATATGTTCTGTTTCAGTTGTCTCCCCTGAGTGGCCAGGGATCGCCGTCTTTCTCCAGAATGCCCTAATCTTCTTCAGGTAAGTGCTTGTTGTGTTTGTCTTACAGCTGTCACTGTGTCTCTTACAGCTTTCACTGTTTGTGTCTTACAGCTGTGCTCATGTGTGTCTTTTACAGCTGTCACTGTGTGTTTCACAGCTGTCACTGTGTGTCTCTTACAGCTGTGCTCATGTGTCTCTCTTACAGCTGTCACTGTGTCTTGTACAGCTGTCACTATGTCTCTTACAGCTGTGCTCATGTGTCTTTCTTACAGCTGTCACTGTGTCTCTTAAAGCTGTCACTGTGTGTCTCGTACAGCTGTGCTCATGTGTATCTCTTACAGCTGTCACTGTGTGTCTCATACAGCTGTCACTGTGTGTCTCTTAAAGCTGTGCTCATGTGTCTCTTACAGCTGTCTGTCTCTCTCTTTTACAGCTGTCACTGTGTGTCTCGTACAGCTGTGATCATGTGTCTCTTACAGCTGTCACTGTGTATGTTACAGCTGTGCTCGTGTGTCTCTCTTACAGCTGTTACTGTGTCTCTTACAGCTATGACTGTGTGTCTCTTACAGCTGGGTTCATGTGTCTCTTACAGCTGTCACTCTGTGTCTTGTACAGCTGTCACTGTCTCTTACAGCTGTCACTGTGTCTCTTAAAGCTGTCACTGTGTGTCTCTTAAAGCTGTGCTCATGTGTCTCTTACAGCTGTCACTGTCTCTCTCTTTTACAGCTGTCACTGTGTGTCTCGTACAGCTGTCACGGTGTGTCTTTTACAACTACCACTGTGTGTCTCTCACAGATGTCCTTGTGTGTCTCTTACAGCTGTCACTGTGTCTTTTACAGCTGTAAGTGTGTGTTTCACAGCTGTCACTGTGTGTATCTTACAGCTGTGCTCATGTGTCTCTCTTACAGCTGTCCTCATGTGTCTCTTACAGCTGTCACTGTGTGTCTCTTACAGCTGTCATTGTGTGTGTTACAGCTGTGCTCGTGTGTCTCACATCTGTTACTGTGTCTCTTACAGCTGTCACTCTGTGTCTTGTACAGCTGTCACTATGTCTCTTACAGCTGTGCTCATGTGTCTCTTACAGATGTCATTGTGTGTGTTACAGCTGTGCTCGTGTGTCTCACTTACAGCTGTCTTGTTACTGTGTCTATTACAGCTGTCACTGTGTGTCTCTTACAGCTGTCACTCTGTGTCTTGTACAGCTGTCACTATGTCTCTTAAAGCTGTCACTCTGTGTCTCGTACAGCTGTGCTCATGTGTATCTCTTACAGCTGTCACTGTATGTCTCATACAGCTGTCACTGTGTGTCTCTTAAAGCTGTGCTCATGTGTCTCTTACAGCTGTCACTGTCTCTTTTACAGCTGTCACTGTGTGTCTCATACAGCTGTGATCATGTGTCTCTTACAGCTGTCACTGTGTGTCTTACAGCTGTCATTGTGTGTCTTTTACAACTACCACTGTGTGTCTCTCACAGATGTCCTTGTGTGTCTCTTACAGCTGTCACTGTGTGTCTCTTACAGCTGTGCTCGTGTTGTCACTAAACAAATAGAAATTGCTTCATTCAGCTCAGAATACAGCCATGTGCACTAACACACAAGGCAAACTATGACACATTAAGAAATAAGAATTGGACTTTAAATCACATAATTGTAAAAATGATATTAAATTTGTTCATTAGTTTCTATTTGCTATATAATGCTTTTATAATGTTAATTCTGTACTTTTTGGCTCCCTCTCCTGATGATTTAAATTATTAGCGACAAACATCAAACAAAATCTGTCATCAGCTTTCCATGTTTTATAAAGATGTATTAGTATGCTTTTAATTATGTAATTTGAAAATAATACCCATTAAGATAGCATAATTAATATAAATTACACTGAATTTCAGTTAGCTTCAATAAATAATAAATATAAATTATTTGTTATGTGTAGGGGTCTGTTAGTGCTTTTCAAATGCATTTATTTATTTGTAGGAAAGATATACTAGTATATAATAAATAGACTGTCAACCAGTGATGTATGAAAATGAGATAAAAATCGTATTCAACAAGGGACTGTGTGTTTTGTTTTGCAGTGGTCTGGTGTTCAAGTTTGGCAGGACGGAAGACCTGTGGGGCTAGAGTAGCGATCTGACTCAGTCTGTGGTGATGTGTAACTGTGTCATCTTGACTCAGTCTGTGGTGATCTTAACTATGTCATCCTGACTCAGTCTGTGGTGATGTGTAACTGTGTCATCTACTGTGTGTGAACGCCTAGATAGTGACAGCAGTTAGTGTAACTACTGTCATCAACTGATGTCATTTGAGTGTAACTACTGTCATCAAATGACGTCATTTGAGTGTATTGTCATCAAGTGACATCAGTTCAGTATAACTACTGTCATTAACTGACATCATTTCAGTGTAATTACTGTCATTAACTGACTTCAGTTTGGTGTAACTACTGACATCACTTGAGTATAACTACTGTCAAGTGACGTCAGTTGAATGTAACTACTGTCATCAAGTGACGTCAGTTTGGTGTAACTACACTGGTTACTGTCATCAAGTGATCACATATGGGTGCTGAAACTACACTGGGTGAGGCAATTTAAAGACAAATAAACTGTTTCTAAGGTAAAAATGTTCTATCATTATTATTTTAAAATCAAGTATCTAGGTATTGAGATTGTTCAACCTGTATAGTGCAGCCGGTATAGTGCAGCCTGTATAGTACAGCCTGTATAGTACAGCCTGTGTAATGCAGCCTGTATAGTGCAGCCTGTATAGTACAGCCTGTGTAATGCAGCCTGTATAGTACAGCCTGTATAGTGCAGCCTGTGTAATGCAGCCTGTATAGTACAGCCTGTATAGTACAGCCTGTATAGTGCAGCCTGTATAGTACAGCCTGTATAGTGCAGCCTGTATAGTGCAGCCTGTATAGTGCAGCCTGTATAGTACAGCCTGTATAGTGCATCCTGTATAGTACAGCCTGTGTAATGCAGCATGTATAGTGCAGCCTGTATAGTGCAGCCAGCAGAAGCTGTCAGCAGTTTTTGTTTACTGCACACCGCGCCAGGTTTTCATATCGAGATTTATATACACCACTTGTTATTTGATGGAGCTTGGATAGAATTATAGATGTTTTAAACGTATCTGTAAGTTAATCTCATTTGTAGTAATGTTTGGTTCAGAGCAGCACTGAATTATGTGTAAGGCAAATCATTTCAAGTGCATATTGACAGCAATGTTCAGATGACAGAAACCACTTTGTTTCTTTTTTTAACGTTTGATTTTGACACGTTTTTAGCTTTTACTGTCAGTCGTTGATTGCTAAACGCGGCTCAACATGTTTTTAAAAGACTGACCTCGATTGATCAGTTGATTCAAATCGCACGCACATAGCTGTAAGAAATGAACGTGTTCCAGAGTATGCAACATTCATACAGTACTCAAGTTGTGTGGCTGGTTTAACATCAGACCAGCATGCTTTGTTGCTTGTAACAGATGCGCGCAGCAATCTGTAATCGTGTGACGAAAGTTGTACCAGTGTTGTTTACAATGGGGAAGCGACCATGTCATGAATGTTCTCACCAACGGTCCAAACGCTGATGATCTCGGAGGCCGACAGTTGGCATTCGGCTAACCATAAAGCAGGTTTTACCCTTTGGCTAACAATAGCCTTGTAAACAATAAACTGGCTATCGACCCAGACAGTTGTATTTAACGAGTGAAATGCTAGCTAAAGAACTTTTAAAATTATATATAGTTATGGTATTCAGACATGCCAATTAATGATCTGTTATAGATGAAAATATGACATGTATTTACAGTTTTACTGCAAAACACGTAATTTCAAGTATTATAGCATGCAGATCAGTGTTCTACGTTCGTTTTTATGTCTTACTCTTCATTGGCTAGTAGACATTAAAAATGCACCCGCCAAGCTTATTAAAGTTACTAGCCACACTATTCTTTTAGTATTATTTATGCATATACTGTAACCATCATAATGTTATATATGACTTATGCTGCTGGATTAAATAACTGATGTAAGACAAGGATATTGTTTTGTTTTTATTCAATCATGAACTGGAAATGAAGGACCATTTCGGAATTGATCGCATGACGGAAATAGGAGGGATTGTAATTATTATGTTACGCCTTATATAAGTGCTATTCATTTCTATACGTATACTACGTTTCAAACTGACTCTTTGATCTGTTCTGAAACAGCTGTGTACATTTGTGTATTTTTGTTTCTATTTATGAATTCTAATTTTAAAATAAATGATAGATTTAAAAAGTCATGTATGGCTGCTGGTTTTTAGTTTATGCGTTAAAAATCAACACAATAACAAACATTGTTTTAAAGACGTTGCCGGTAAGCAAATATTGACAAACAACACACGCACGCACACACCTCCCCCACAACGTCTGTAACGCTCCACGTGGTCCACCATAGAGTGTTGCATAATTGTTGAAATGCCCATTTTATCTAGTTTTGGTATGATTGATTATAATGTAAATATTACAGTGTGAACGGCGAGTAAGCAACCTTGACTTGATTTTGTCAATAAAAAAAAGGTGAAAATTTTGCAATATTTCTTCAAATATAATTTCTCCCTCATTTCCACTGGCTTTAAAGATCGTCGGTCACCCGGCTGGTAGGTACCGGGTTCGTTTCTTCGTACAGATTGCCACCCATTTCTACTATTAACTATGAACCATTAACCAGCTGTCTTGCACTGACAGCTCAGCTAACTGAGGTGTGTACCCGAGACAGCTTATTCTAAATGTACACCATAACCATAGCGCAACAGTTTGAGTTACTACAACATACGTAGGCCTATAATAATGTTAGACGTAACACATGAGCCACATAGGCCTACTTTGTCTTGAAAACTAATACCGATTTATAACATTACCAACACGTTGCAAGCTAATTTCCCAAAATATAAACGAGTACATCAAGGAGAGAGGATGTTTGATTTAATAACGCACTCAACACATTTTATCTACGGTTATAATATTATTGCGTCGGGGTACGGTTAAGGACCATTATGATAGTAAGAACAGAGGAAACCCGCTGCCGCCTCATAGGCTACTTTTTCCGATAAACAGCGAGGAGTCTCTTATATGCACCATCCCTTAGACAGGATAACACATACCACGGCCCTTGATACGCCAGTCGTGGAGCACTGGCTGGAACGAGACAGCCCAAATATTTTTGCAATCGAATGCAACCAGAGTAGTCAGATCTTCTTTAGTCGGCAATTACATGATCCAGCAGTCGATATGAAATGGGATATTTTCAGTAGCTGTGTGCTTTAGAGTAACACCAATCGAAGTATCTGGACTGTACTCACAAGCCAATGGTGAGCTCAGAACAGTATCTTAAATTAATTCAGAATTCACAATATTCAGTCGAACAACGTGTTAAGCAACGGTTGAACGCAGGTGCCAAATACTGGACTTCCATTGTATCCTTGTTGGTTGTGATTTCACATTTTGGCTACCTTAAAATTAATCAGTTTTTAAAAATGCTTTAAAATAGCTAATTTTACGAACCTGATGCCAGCAAACCATGTTTATGATAATCTAAGTTTGGACAAATAATGAAACAACTACCC
>JAUTBY010315971.1:0-10004 GCA_032361585.1 Peltospira operculata | reverse complement strand
AAACATTTGTCTCTCTACCCTGTTAAGTTATTTTAATGGGCAACAATCTAAATAAGTAATTTTATTTCATGTAAATGAATGTTTTACTGTGGTTTCTTACCAGTTTATTGGTTTAATGGTGTTTATTGTGGGGATGCAAGGTACTGCAGCAGCACTGTCGTATGTTTACAGAACAAGGGTAAGTGTGTTAGTTGAGCTTTTGTTCAGCCTTTTTTTTTTTCTTCTTCCTCTTCAGTTTTGGTTCAAAATAGCATGTTTTACATATATTTATAAAATAACAACAAGAGTCAGCTAATGACAAATTCAAGCAACAGATACATTTTAGAAACATTAGAATAGATTAAAATAAAATGTATTTATTTCAACAATAATTACACACACACACACACACACACACACACACATATATATATATATATATATATTAATTTAAAAAAAAAAAATTTGGTGGACTACTATGGTGGACTACTTTGTGATTTTTACTTTTTGTAATAAAACATTATTATTATCATGTTAAGTAATGTTAATTTTATCAGAATATAATTTTAGAGATCTGTAAAATAATATGGTATTGGTTGACCTACATATCTGCAGATATGGTTTACATTTATTGGTTTGTATGCCTTATGTTGTTTTAGTTTGACCTGCATGGTGAGGTGTTCCTTAGGACAACTTTGATTAAGAAATACACTGGACCCTATGACAGAAAAAATACCATATCCAATGCCTGGGATGTGATGCAGTATGCAGTAAGTAAATGCAGATTTAAGTTCTCAGTATGAAATACAGGTCCAAGGGAATTCATGGCCTGAACCTCATGGTAAAAACAATTTAGAGATGCATTGCAGGGGTAGAAATAAAGAACTATTTACACCAGCCTTGGGATTAGTATTCTAGGAAGTTATAAGTTCACAGGAAATATAATTACAATATCTCCCCCCCCCCCCCCCGCAATAACATTACCGTTAATATCAAAAGCAGACTGTAGAGATAACTCTATGTATTATACTGATATATAGGCGGAATAAAGCTTTATTTTGGTAAAGAAACCTATCAAAAGGAGGAAATATAAAAAATAAAATTAGTTTAATGAATAAAACTATTATTATTATTATTAAATAATGCATATAAAAATTGAAAAAGATAAAAGACTGAATTAATTTAAGCAAATGCAGCAATTGGAACATTAAAACAATTTTTGTAAAAATTCAGTAATAACTGTTATAAAAAAATCCAGCATTACAGAGACCAAATAATTATAAGCATTCAGCTTAATGAAATAAATTAATACTCAATATATTTTAGTAGTCAGCCAAAAAGTGGGTCAAATCTACTAATATTACTCGCCCAGAGAACTAGCATCTTAAGAATTCTACTTACTCCCAGTGTTTTCCCACTAATCTCGGGTAAGGAGTTGAGCATTAGTTTTTTTAATGATTAATATCAAGATTACTCTTCTTGCATACTCTCACCTCATGGGTAGAGTGCTGAAATAGCTCAGTGCTGAATGCCGTCTACAGAGAAATCAGTCTGAGATCAGTTACCATCAACGAACCACTGAAGGTTTTCATGAAAGTACTGCTGATGCCAGTATAACATTATAAAAAGAATAGTGGAGTATGCTGTTAAATTAAAATCAAACAAATATATAGGCTACCCAGTACATAGAGCTTAAAAATTATCAGTCAAACATGAATAAATGAATGAATTAATCGGTTATCAACCAATTAATTAATAACATATATATCTTTATCAACAATTTTTTCAGCATCAAACATATTTATGAGAAAGTAGAAATGGTTGGTTGGTATGTGGTTAACTGTAATTGTTTCTCTGGGATTTTCATCATAAAGATATTTCAAATGCCAATATAACCTTTAATAAATATCTGATGAGTGCATTGTTATATAGAATACATATCCTCCCATTTTATTCAGGTATAACACTAAGAGTATGTTACCCCTTATTATTCTCTCTAGAGCATTATTACCAATTTCTCTCTGATGTATTTTCGTTTATTCTTTTTTCTTGCTTGTTTTAGCTTAGTTGCTGTGGTGTATCTGGACAGAGTATCTTTTATCAGCTGGACAAATGGGATAAAAGCTGGCTGGGAGCAAAGAAGGCAAAAATACCTCTATGGTGCTGCAAGTTCAAGCCAAACAAGCACGCATCTATAGAGGGAGTCACTAAACCAGAACATGTTAAAGACAAACTTAAAAATGTTAACTGTCCTGTGACAGCAGTGAAGAGCTATACCAAAGTATGTAGTCATACTATTCCAACACTGGTCATTTTAAAACTACATTCAGACTACATGTGAGCAAATATCCATCCCCTGCCTTTCAACCTCTCAAAAAACCTACCACAAAAAACTAAGAGCCCCCCACCCCCACCACCACCACCAACCATATCATTGATTTCAGTAAAACTGTCTAGATGAATGTAACTGAGCAAACAAGATTTTCAAACTGTTTCATTTTTCTGATACCCCACAAGGCAAACAAAATATATTAAGTAAAATTTGAGCAGTCAGTCAAATGGAATTTGGTGAAAACAGTGGGTTGTAAAATCATCTGAAATTTCTTTTAAAAATAATGTCATTTTCATTTCCTTATTTACCGTGTTCTTACACATGTACACAGTTTAAAAGGCTGTGGTATGTGCTGTCCTATATATGGGATGGTGCATATAAAGGATCCCTTGCTTTTAATCGGAAAGAGTAGCATACATGGCAGTGGCAGGTTTCCTGTCTATCATGATTGTCATTAACCATGTGCCTGACATGTGCCCGACATCAAATAACTGTAGACATGAAATAACTGAGCGTGAAATAAAACATCTCTTCATGCTCTCTCTCTCTTTCTCTCTCACCCACCCCCCCCCTTACCAATGTTGAAATAAAATATTTTAAACTACTTTAACTGTTTATGTTTTATATGACCAACTTAAACTGAAGTTGGCTACAAGATCAAATTAGCGAAAAAAGAGGATGTACATAATCTTAACCTTGTTGCTTTGCATTTATTCTCACATTGCCAATGCTACTCATATTGTATCTAGATGATTTAACAGCAACTGTCAGTCAGTGGACCCAAAGGTCTGTAGTTTTCTAATATATTATTGTTTCAAAATAATTGTAAGAGTAACTCAGGGGTTTATAACAGTGCTTATCTCTGGGTCCTGAATCATATGTCCTCTGCCATATAACTTATTAGAATGTGTTGAGTGTGTTGTTAAATAACACAATCTTTTCCTTTACATTTGACCTCTTGGAATAATCAGTCACTTCACCAACATTGTCTTGGATATCTTTTATATATCATATATTTGATGTCATATATATTTAAAAGTGTTTGGCTAATCAGTAAACTAAAAAAAAAATTCTTACATAATGCTACAAACTGCATTGTTAGAAAACCCACACCATCAGCAACTATATATATTACACACACACACACACACACGCACACGCACGTATTTTAATTTTTTAAAAATAACAATTGTAAAAGGCATGTTTATATGGTAAATTAGGCTGTCCACTTCTGTTTTGAATGTGTGTGTGCCTAAATTGAAATTATATTGTTTCTAGTCTTGTGTTTGTGGCATGTAGTCACTGTCTTGGATTTGTACACTGGTCATACCAGAGTTTGTACCCATTAGTGATGTGTCTAAGCAGCCACAGGATACATACAGACTGTTAAAATAGCTGAGGATGTTACGGCATGTAAGTGATTTGACACTGTGTGATTCTGTTTTCAGGGTTGCTATCCTGTGATGAAGGACATAGTTCAGATGTACCAGTTAGCACTGTTTGGAACTGGGACTGCCCTGGCAGTACTTGAGGTTAGTGTCACACATTTCACAGCTCACTTAAAACAGATCTAGTAATAAGTGTGTGCAAGTCAAAAGAACAAATATTTGGTTTTGACTTCAGGAATTGTAGCATCAGAATTGGTTAATGCTGAATGGGAACACAGAAGAAGTTAATGCCTTATATCAGCATTTACAAAATGTGTTTAAGAATGACTTTAAAAACTTGTTTTAAACTGGTTTCTTATATTGGCAACAACTAAACATAAAGACAAAGGTGAAGGCTGAACTACTGAATACTGGACTCAAATGAATAATGACTTCATGCATGTATTTATGAATGATTATTAAGAATTTTGCACACACACAGAAACTAATTTGCTTATGTTTTATCAAAAGGTTTTACTTAGTTATTTCGTAACAGATACCATTTCATCTGCACCTCTGTGTAACACTACAATCAGCATAACTCCATATGCTTCCTGATTTCTTCTAAAAGAGAAATTAGATCTTTTCTGAAGATGATGCTTCAGTCAAGCTGATAAAGATGTAAACAAATAAATACTGTGTATGAATTTGTAAATGTACAAGTATATATGGTGTGTGATAGTAAGTGTGTATTTGTAAATGCATGCATTTGCTTGTGTCTGCATCAGCATGCATATTTGTAGTGGTGCAACTGTTCAGTAGACAGTTTATTACTGACCAGCACCGACTGAAACATGTTGTTTTTAATTTTCAGATACTAACAGTTATTGTTGCTACTCTCATCTTCCCGGGAGTAGAGAAGGATGTTGATGGTGTTTATATGTTCAATTACAAAAAAATGGGTGTTCAATAATGGAATGTCGAAACCTTCACATTTAAACTGACATGCACTGCACGTAAGTCAAGTGTTGAACCAGCATATTCTGAAATAAAGGATGCAGACATCAACAGTAGATCAACAGGTTTCTTTTAATACTAACACTGACTTATCTCTTGATGTATTCCTGAAAACCTCATACAATGAACACAGCATAATATTAGGCACATTTAGAATCTATGTCTGCTTATATTGGACTCTACTTTTCTAACATACAATACGAAGCAAAGCAATGTAATTACTATTGTTGAAAAAGCCTAATATGTCAAATCAAGCAGGATTTGTGTATGTCTTACTGGGGTCTTATTCACTAAACTTAAGTTATGCTTAAAGTTGGACATAAATATAAATGCCTCTGGTCACATCATTAAGTTGAATGTAAATATATGGCAGACATAAATGCTAGAAACAATTGTAAATTTACACTTTTCTGTGAATAAGGCCCCTGGTTCTGTAAATTGAGTCCTAAAGGTACTTTAAGCTTTCAATTTAAAACAGTTCACATTTTATCTTACAGGAAGAGGTCAGGGCAATGTTTTCTTGAAACTATCCACAAATCCTTTAAAACTCATCTTTTAAAACTACACCAGTCTATCAGCAGTAAAATCCAAAATCATTCAGTAGCTCGGACGGATCTTTGAAACACTAAAAGAAGTTTTTAAAAAGAACTATCTTAATGTTCTTACTTCATAATCATTTTACACCGTAGGAGTGCACAGAAAAATTAAGTTATTTCTTATGCATGTTACATGAATATGTTTGAATATTCATGAAATGTTTAGGTAACCATCACCTAAATATACTGTAATCACTTAGAATTTTTAATACTACGCCTGATAAAATATGTATGTGCTTAACCTAATATAATAATAAAAATGTCTGTTGTTGGTAATTTGTGTTAAAAATCATTTTCAAAACTATAAATTAATTTTATTTGTAGTAATATCATATAGTTCAGTGGTTACAGTGTGTCTGAATAAAGTATATTTAAAATAAATTGAGTTTTATTCTTGTAGTAACATACATTTGATAATATCCCAACAATTAATGTTGTTGATTATCTAATTCATGTACCAAACTCATTTACCATAATCTGAAAACTCAAGAACTTTTTCCTCTTAAGAAATCTGTGCAAAATATCTGTAAAATACCTCATTTTTTATCTGAAATGTGATGTCCATCTGTGTATGAATTTAGAGTGTCCGTTATTTACGTATGAAATGTTACTGTGTAAAGAGACATTTATACTGGCTAATTACAGAAATGAAAAACAAAAACAACCTTTGAAGTTGAATTTTAAAAATTTTGGGCTATCTTTAAACATTTGCACATTTTCAAATACCTCATATACATTCTTTCATGAACTCTACATTACATACCAAACAAAAATAAAGAAGTAAAAACATTTATTAAGCAATAAAGATCAAATACACATTAATTTTTTTTTTTACAGCTGTATATATGACTTCAAATTAAAAAAGAAATTCATGATGATGATAATTTTTAATCATTCTAGAAAGCTGTTGTAGTGCACACCTGTCCTGGCCACATACCTCAGTTAGCTGAACTGGCTGTGCAGTACAAGTAGTGTGAAACCAGTACCAATCAACTTTTTGAAACCAATGTATTCAAGGATGGTTCAATATCAGTATTGGCTTTGGATAACCAAACCAGTAAAATGGACTGTATTCATACACAATTCAGTGAATGTAACTGATTTGTTTTCAGTCTTTTTACTGCATTTGAAAATTAAAACGAGGGATTTTAAAAATGATAAAAAAGTATCATCATCATGAATTTCTTTGTTTACTAACACTAATAATGAAAGTATTAAAATCCTTTTTTTTTTTTTTTTTTTTTTTTTTTTTTTAAATTTTAAATCTGTAGTCATATAGTTATAAACTAAAAAGATTACAATTATCATAATGGTGTACATCCTTGGATAAAATATTCCTATATAAGCATCAACAATATTAAGTGCAGTTAATACCAAAATACAATGTCAAAAATCATAAAATATCTGATTATTAAAAACAAAAAACAAAAATAAAACAACCCTGTATAATCTTGGACAGAAATATTTCTAAG
Organism: Peltospira operculata; assembly: GCA_032361585.1. Lineage (NCBI taxonomy): Eukaryota > Metazoa > Mollusca > Gastropoda > Neomphalida > Peltospiridae > Peltospira > Peltospira operculata. Next base: position 3,241 of record JAUTBY010315971.1, on the reverse strand, counting down.
CATAACAAGATTAATTTGGTCTTCCATAAACTTCTTCTTCATATTACGAACCCTATTATACTACACATTTAATATTCATCGTCATTATCATCATTATTAACAAAAACATTATGAAATAATTACTTTTTTTTAAAAGATAGAGAAAAAAGCCATGCACTGTTTATTTTTATTAAGTTATGTCTTTAACAGTAAAAACCCACAAAAACAACAATAATAATATAAAATAAATAAACGTTAAAATCTTGACATATGTATCAGGCAGGTAGTTATATTATTAGGCTACAGATGTGCCATTAAAATTAATTTAGAAACTGTGTTTGTAATATTACAACAACAAAAGGGAAAAAACCCACCACCAACACCACACATAGGATTCTATTCAAGAATTTACAGCATATTGTATAATTTATACTATAAATCAGAATATTCTATACCAAGGCAGTTTATATTGTACTTGGAATCTCAAAAACAACTGATAGGAAAAATATATGTACATACATGTTATATACATGAGCACCTTTTTCACACAACTTAATGTACTTAACAGTTAGGCCCATATTTATGAAGGTGTTTTAGGTAAAATATAAACATGTTCTAATGTAAAGCACATTTTAAATCGATATCATAAAAGCTGTTTTTTAAAGAAAACAACTGTTTCAGTCAAAACATTGTTTTAGAGTACCGCTTTATAGTGTACACAGATATGCAATAACAAAACAATGATGCAGATAAGAGACTGTTTTATCTATTTGAAAACACGTTTTTTACCTTAAAACATCTTTATAAATATGGGCCTTAGTGTCCAACTTTAATTTAGCACCATTTCCAAAATTATATCTTACTGTTAACCAAATCTGAAACTTAATTACTTATGTCTGTTCCTATATAAATTATTGCACTGGATATAATACCAGTGGTTTCCATTATGAAGTTACAAAATTAGCATATAAATATACCAAAAAGCTTGTGATAGGATGGTATAAATCAGCTGGGGTGCTTGCATCGCAAAGCTGAACCACCTAAATGAACCTATTCTCCCATTTGGTTTTTCTCCATTGGAACTAGTGCCCAGCAACTGGTATATCAAATGATGTGGTTGGTGCTGTACGATACGAAAAAATGCACATAAAAACCTGCTTGCTGCTACTGGAAATATCTAGCAGGTTATCTCAGACTAAAAGTGTAAAATCACAAACAAAATCAGACATTCCACAAGCAGTGATAACTCAGTGTGCAGAGAAAAATGTGTTATTAAGATAAATTCAAACAAGATTATAATAAAGTGAATGATTGAAATAATGGTATATTTATTCATCATTTTGAACAAAATATGTAGTTACTTGTATAAACTATTATATCAAGCAATAACTATATGTAATAACTATGCTCAAATTATTTTTTATGGACTTCTACTGATATAAATATTAGAAGTTCATATAAAATATAAATATTTTAATGAAAAAAATCCTGATACTTTACTGATGGGTAAATATAAGGAGAAATAAAATGTGTAGAAAAACCAATGATAATGAAAAATAATGTTAACAAACTAAAGAATATAAAAAATCTTAATATGGTGCTCAATCTACTTTGTGTGCACCTATGTTAAATGTTTCATTTTTAATGATGCTCTTTTTATTTTTGTATCTATATGGCAAATTCAAAAATTTCATTATCATTAGTTCATTATTTTGATAGAGATGTGTTACAAAAGCCGCTAATATAATATTACAAAATATTACAAAAAGCTATATACAATAAGTGACATATAATGAAGAAAATACTGTTCTGTATAATGATGGAAACAAAAGTCAACTGTTAAACAGTTACACAAGCCTTTTGAAGACCGATGATATATATTTTAATATCAACATAATTTAGAAATGGCTAAGCCAGAGAAAATAGAAACACCACTGGAACATGTAGAGCTACATTTACTAATGAACACTTAAATATTTTTATCTCTTCAAACAAACTGGAGATTTCATCTTATTCTTACCTCATTAATGGTTTATTGACATCAAATACAATTGAAAACATTACCTTTTACACAATTTTCATCAGAATTATATAGCAAAATGCACCAACAGAATTCTTCAGATTAAACAATAAAACCAGCTGTCTGGATAACAAACTACATACTATCGTATTATTATCATTTTATAAAAATTAAAAATAACAATTAAACACAAGAATAAAAAATTAAGATTGAGATTTTGATTCACAGTTCAAATAAAAACACAGTGCTCACCAGTATTATTGAGGTTGCAGCCATTATGAAATGAGATAACATGTGAGCCAAATGATGAGAACATTTATAAACTAGCTTCTCAACACTAAGCACAACAGAAAGTCGATTGCTTTCTAACAAATAATGTAAACTTATTTTGCCAAATAAAAATCCTCAATTGTCTTCATATTCTAACAAATGTCATCTTCTTTTGTACATGGGTGTTTATCTTACATGTTATTATTATTATTATTACTGTTGGTGTCAGACGTATGATTATGCATGAAAGAAAAAACAATGGCTGAATCAGGTCTATACGGTGGATTACATGAATATTCTTTCTTTTTTCTTCTTCTTCTTTTTTGTTTTTGTTTTTTGTTTTTTGAAATGAACTAATGATTGAGCATACATTTCTTATAAAAACAATCAAAACTCATAATAATGTATTCTTGAAATGAACAAGTTTTAACACCTCCAAAAAGAAAAGAAATGAATATAAAAAACATCAAGAAAAAAGAACTTGTATATACATATTGAAAAAAAAGAAAAGATACTCCAAAACATTTAGGATAATTCCTATTAAACAAATATTCAGATCAAGATATTTTTACAGTAAATATATTGCTAGTTCTATCATCTAGTTATCAAACAGACCACTAGGTGAACAGCATCTAATACAGTGAACAAATCAAACAGGACAATATCACATCAGTTTAAACAGATCATTATTGGATAAAGATAAATACATTAAAGATTTTTCAAAATGTAGTACACTAATCACATAAAAAATTCCACTACAGTGAACCATTTTCTTTCAAAATATATTCTCTTGACCTAGTTAATCTTTGTTAACAGAAAAATAATTACTTAATATGAATGGTATAAAAATATGTATATTTTAATATCTTTTAAACAATTTTAATCATATTCATAATTGATGTTAAAACATTTGTAGACATTTTTTCTTTATCTTCAAGTAATAAAATTTAAGTAGAAGACTTTTCCATCGTT
>JAUTBY010315860.1:0-10018 GCA_032361585.1 Peltospira operculata | reverse complement strand
CAAGTGAATGACATTAGGATTTTTAAGTAAAGCACATTATGATTTCCAAGTGAATGACATTATGATTTCCAAGTAAATGACATTAGGATTTCCAAGTAAAGCACATTAGGATTTCCAAGTGAATGACATTAGGATTTCCAAGTGAATGACATTAGGATTTCCAAGTAAAGCACATTATGATTTCCAAGTGAATGACATTATGATTTCCAAGTGAATGACATTATGATTTTCAAGTAAATGACATTATGATTTCCAAGTGAATGACATTATGATTTTCAAGTGAATGACATTATGATTTCCAAGTGAATGACATTATGATTTCCAAGTAAATGACATTATGATTTTCAGGTAAATGACATGATTTTCAAGTGAATGCCATTATGATTTTCAAGTGAATGCCTTTATGATTTTCAAGTGAATGACATTATGATTTTCAAATAAATGACATGATTTTCAAGTGAATGACATTTGATTTTCAAGTGAATGCCATTATGATTTTCAAATAAATGACATGATTTTCAAGTGAATGACGTTACGATTTTCAAGTGAATGACATGATTTTCAAGTGAATGCCATTATGATTTTCAAGTGAATGACATGATTTTAAGTGAATGACATTACGATTCTCAAGTGAATGACATGATTTTCAAGTGAATGACATGATTTTCATATGAATTTTCAAGTGAATGCCATTACGTTTTTCAAGTGAATGACATGATTTTCAAGTGAATGACATGATTTTCATGTGAATGACATGATTTTCCTGTGAATGACATGATTTTCAAGTGAATGCCATTACGTTTTTCAAGTGAATGACATGATTTTCAAGTGGTAAATGACATGATTTTCAAGTGAATGACATGATTTTCAAGTGAATGACATTACTTACAGAGGAGCGGTACCTGCCAGGTGTGGGTGTCGTCACCCAGCAGGACGTGATCAAGAGAGAAATCGTCCACCAGCTCTGTATCATGCCCATGGCTCACAGCGAACTGGCAAAAGGCCTGCCAGTAGATGTTAGTACTTGTCTCTTTTACACATCTCACTCTAGGGTTGAGTACCATGGAAAAAAACGTACTACAGTTTTTAGTGTACCGCGGTATATAGCGTTAGTAGTGATATCATACAAACAATACATAATTTCTTAAAGTATTAAGTCATATACGCAGTTTAGAATTTATAGATTATATATGAATATAGTACAACAAATTACTATTCGTAATCCCAATTGATTTAGTATGCATATTACACATTTTGTCTCTAAAATTGAGTAGACTTAAGCATGAAGTAAAATTTAAATACCATTTTGAAGAAAACTAATGTTGAGAGTACTCAGGTGTTGATATTTATATTTCAATACTGTATCATAATAGATGTAACAAACAATCAGGTATAATTACATTCTGTTACCGTGATTTTAAAAGTACGTTAAGAATAATGTTTGAATGAAGATGTGTACCGTTACAACCATTTCAAATCAACTTAAAGAACAGTACTAAATTGGTAAACATAAGAAGATTTCAGATATTTTCGAAAATTCTTTTGTGTTTTTACAAAACTATTTTAGGGCTATAATGGTAACTAACCACTAAACACTTAATATATTTCATCTTGCTGTTAAAATAATTCTTGTAAAGATTTAGATTCGTGACAGTGGACATGTATTTCTTGAAACGTTCCATAAGTTCATGGTCACAGAAAGTATCGAAGTGTATCAGTACAATATCAGTACAGTGAAAAGCATACTGGCACACCGCTAACACAGCACACCTCTATCTCACTCAATCATATTACTACATAGCTTGTAAGATGTTAGTAACTTGTGTAACTTTTACTCATCTTATTCAGCCATGTTACAAGATAGATTAGCAAGCACTTTTACAAGATCGTGTTTCCAGTTTTCAAAATTAAGACAGTAAAAACTGATAGTATTATTTTATAAATAGCAAATTTGCTAATAAATAGTAAAATGTATCACTCTCCAACATTAAGTTGTGTTTGCAAAGCTGGCAAATGTTTTAATCTTTATGACATTGTTAACAGAGATTGTTTGTATAGTTGTAGTGGTATTATTTAAAATACTGATTACTCAGCAGTATTAAATGTTTAAGAATTATGTTGTAGGGCTAAATTATAATTAGCAAATCATGAGGTGATACTTAATATAATGTTCCCTGATCAAGATTTTGTGTGAAGTAATAAAACATGAGTACATTTGAATACAGTGTGATTTATGCTTTTTGTGTTTTGTTTGTTTATAGCCTAATTCTGAAACGGGTATGGAAGATGTAGTAAATGAAGTTGCAGAATTCAAGTAAGTAAATGTTAGATGTAATTTATATATCGTTTTATGAAAGAGATGTACATGATTAGCTCTTTTTCTTGTATACTTTTATTACTTTATTATCACTGAAATTATAATTCAAAACAAATTTTTGCAAAACATTTAAACTGCTAGAGAAATATCTGCTACATACTTATATCTGAAAGACACATACATATATGTTCCTATTATGTAAACATGCTTACTCACTTTTGTTTTGTTCAGATTACAATTATCAATCACCAACTAAATTCAGTTTAAAACAAATCTGTTGAAGGATTTGGCAATGACTAATTTCTGGCACAGTTTACACTCTTCACTCAGTTCTTAACCATTTCACTAGTCCTAAACCCATTATGGGTTATGTTCCAATATTTGTAATAGGAGAGGGTCTTTTAAGTTATATAACTTGTGCCCAATCCTTTTGTATATTATATGCAATAAAACATGTTTAAAAACATTTTGCTATATTTGAATTATACCATAGGCTTTTCTATTAATTTCTATAAATGTTTGTTTAGAAAACCAAGTTCCACTGGTAAAGGAAAGTATGACTTGAAGCCTGAGTACTATGACATGTACTGTCCCTACTTCTATCACTATCACAAGGCAGAGCAGTCCAAGGTGAGAACATGTTATTTCTGGCTAGCACCATACACCATAATTACTTTTACGTGTGGTTTGTTTGGTTACATCCAATAAAGAATTGTTGCCACAAAGGTAAGCTCATGATTTTTAAAGCTGTCTTAGAGTTAAGAATCATAAAATTGTCTTAACTGATATATAGTGTCATCACTGAGAGAAATTTATGTAATCATAAGGCAAAAAGAGTTTGGAAAATACACCACCTAGGGTTTTTTCCAGTGATAATGAATCTGACCTGTTGTAATAACATTTTCTTATTTGATTCTCACTTTTTGTAGAAAATGTTGTCAATTTTACTACCATCTTTATTATTTAGAAAATAAAATACATTTATTATTGCTTGGAAAGTGTACAGTTTATATAGTCTGCACCACGTTTTTGACTAATAGTTTAATGGAGTTGTTGTTTTCCTTTCCAGTCTGAAGAAGCCCAGAGGAAAAGGAAGAAGCAAGCAGGTGAAAGTCAAGGTAATATTTTGTGGAAACCATAATACTTACATTTTAGTTTTGGTTGCTATATTTTAATGTTGTATTTACAGTGGAATACATACATCTGGAAAATGTGTGATTTCATATTTATTGCATGTGAAAAATTATAATTGTATTTCCAACTAATTGTGGAAAGAATGTAACACTACTATATAATAAGACACGTGGTATTACTGTGCAAACACCGAACCACCATTCATTGTACATACTAGCATAGTTCTATTTAAACAAACTTATTCATAAATATTTACAACCGTTTCATTTATATTTGAAATCTTAATTTAACTACCCACTTTCTGTAATTTATTATAATTCAGCTGTAGTATGCTACATTCAAGTTTGTCTTAAACATTTGTTCATTTATTCCCTCACTTTCTATTTTCTTTGTGCTGTTCCATCCTAATTAGACCAGATTAGCTCAATACAGCCCAGCTCCCTAATTTTCAAAGCTATCTTAGAGCTAAGAATCATTTAATTGTCGTAACTGATGATATCAGAACGTAATTTGATATATAACATCATCCAGGGTTCCAGGTGGAAAACTTTGATTAATAGCCAAAGTTGTAGCCAAATGTTTACTTTTATCGAAACACTGGTTTACATTTTAAAAAAATGTTTTATGCCTGATTGACCAGATTATAGCCAAATTTGTGATTATTTGCAAATTGGCGACCATGGCGAACAGTAGCTGGAACCCTGGCATCATTACTTAAGAGAGATTTATGTACTCATAGTATCAAGAGAATGAAAAAAACACACCCCAGGGGCTCATTCCATAAAGTGTTCTTACTGTTACAATCGTCAGAAGTGGAACTGTAATGTACAGCTTACGACAGTTGTAAGATTAAGATCACTTCATGGAACAATCACCAGATTTGGAATGTGCTGACACGTTTTCTGTTCTGTTGACAGCATTGCCACCGCCAGTGCCTCCGCCCCTGACATCGCAGTTTGCTGCTCTTGTCAACCTTCTTCAATGTGATGTCATGTTCCACATCTTCAAAATGGTTCTAACTCGCACAGCAGCTCAGAGATCTCGGTCCTGGTCAGAGGCCCAGTTTGAAAGAGTGAGTAAATATGTGTACTTAAATATTGAATATGTCAGACCTAACAGGAACGTTTGGACTGGGGAAAAAACAATTAGCATATACTGCAGTTAATTCCAACAAATTCTTCATTGTATAAGCATTACAGTTTAGAAATCAGTAATAGTAAAACATGTATTTTTTATATCAAAAATAGATAAGTACCCGAAATTTAAGTTCATGATACAACAAACCATTATCAGTTTTATTGGTGATTACTAGATCCTTTATTGATTTCTGGAATTGAGGGACTAACTGTTTTTACCAGGATTTATATCCCAAACAAAAAATTGCTATGGTCAAAGCCTATTTACATGGTAGGTGCAGAACTTCATGTTGATCCACTATTATGAAATTAAAACTGTTTTTATAAATTAGTTATCTGATTCACTTTCTTAATTTAGGTACTGTACATAATTGGTCTTGCTCTGCATGAACAGAAGAGGGCTTTCAAGGAAGGAAATATGTCATATGATTTTTTGACAAAGGCTATGAAAGGTACGTTTGTGTAATCATCTGCTAACTTATTTCCTATGTATACATTTTCAAGGTCATTGTTATCACATTATATAGTCAAAATAATCAAAAAGAGCAGGAACATATTTATGAATAATTTTGGAATTGCTAACTTTCTATGAATTAATTAATAAAGAATATGCAGATTAAAAATAATAATAATAATTCAATTTTGTGGATTAATTAGAAATGTGAGACTGGTGCATATGGGCTTGAAATTGATTGTATTATTTCTTTTCCTATTTTGTATTTTTTGTTTATAGAAAGTTGATAATCTTTTCTCTTTTTTTATCAAATAAATTGTCTTACATTGTTTGTGTTGAAATTTATATCTGGTTTTACAGTACTTATTTTCTTAAACACAGATGTATAAATATTGAAAACATTTGTAAAGCCATAACATTTTTTTAAATTTTTTTTAATCATTATTTGTTTTAATCAGCCTGTAAACTTCAAGGACAGTTTATGTATAAATATGTTTTAAGATATCAAAGTACATATGATATTTTGAAAGTTGCAGCTGACAGGTGTTTTGTATTTTGACAGAAGATGGACTTCTGTCCAAGCTGCAGTGTTTGGTTGGCAACCAGAACCTGAACCAAGACCCAGCCAGAGATCTTCTCACCTGGTGTCTGAAGGTCAGCACTTACCATGACATTTTCTCAACACTTTACTAACATCAGCTGGGTTGCTTTTCACACATTATATTTTAATTATTTTTTAATTATTATTATTGTTATTATTATTAGGTTTTTCAGTATTTTGTTATTTTATAGTCTATAAAATAACCAGTGTTTGTGGTCATTTCCTCTATTTTAGAAAATGTATTATTATTATTGTTATTTATTTGAAGAAAACAATTCTTTAACACATTTGGAGATAGTAAAAGTATTTATATTGCATTGCATCTTTTATTACCATCTTACTGGGGTTTTTTCAGATACATTAATTATATTTAAATCTGTTATTGCTTCTAAGTTTAATTTGACTATTATGATTTTAAAAATAAAAGCAGTATGTTGAGAAAGTAATAATGTTTGATTACAGCAGTGTGTTTGAAATTACAATTTTTAGTGTTAAAAGTGAATATTTTTGTCACATCAGTGTGTTGAAAATTACAATTACATTTCCGTTACAGCAATTTGCCGAGGTGTGCACCCTGAAGAACGAGCCGGTCAGTCTGGACACACTGCACAGCCTGGCGAGCTGCACTGACCAGAAGACGGAGACAGAGAGAAAGCGCAAGGCAGAAATGGCAGCAAAGCGTCGTGCGCGCGTCATGGCGCAGATGTCAAAGATGCAGCGAAACTTTATCGCAGAGAACTCGGAGCTGTTTGATCAGACAAGCACCGAGCTGAAGACCGTCACGTCGGACATGGACGTTGGGTGAGAGCTGATTCAAGCTGCATTTATACAGTAGTTTTAAAATTCACTGTTAAATATGTAGAGCTTAATTAAGTAATGGAAGTAGAGCTTAAGTACATAAAAGAAGTGTAGGTCAGGGGTAGAACGTCTGTTCTAGGTGCAGTGGGTCATCAGATTGATCCCACCTCAGTGACCTGTTGAGTTATTGTGGCTCGCAGCTGATGTAACAAAGGTTGTGTAATGTGCTGTCCTGTCTTTGGAACAGAGCATATGTAGCAACAGCAGGATTTCATTTTCACGGTTGGCCATATGTCTGATGCCATAAGTGTGTCGTTAAATAAAACATTTCTCTCTCATAAGTAAAATGTTAATGGTCCAATTGTAAATTATTCAGCTACTTTATTACCAAATTTCTAATTTGACAGGCCATACTAGAGACTATAGTAAAAGTTATTTTATTTTGCATAATTTTTAAGCCATTGCTTCCTGAATTGATAAACTATAATAATACTCCTTAACAATATTCCAGACACCATATGAACATAATTAAAATTCATCAAGTGTGTTATGAAATTAAATCTCTTAAATAAGGAATACATGAAGTAATTTATGAAATAAGGAAACATTTATGAACTATGAGTTATCTTTCGCAGCTCGCTGGTTGCAGCCTCGTTCCCGGTAGCGCTTGGGCCGAACCGGACAGCGGCGACAGTGACCGGCCCGATACAGGTGACGTGCATCCTGTGTCAGGAGGAGCAGGAGATCTCGTGCAGCGGCAAGGCCATGGTGCTGGCCGCCTTCGTGCAGAGGTGAGCCACACAGTGAACAACACAGTGTACATAATGGGAGGGCTTAATGTTTTACCGTAATAGTTTCTGCCACTCGTCCTTTTGTAGATGGGGTTTCTTTTGACACTTGTCTAAACAAAATCAATCTTTGGAGTCATCTTTAGCGAGTTCCATGAGTGTCTGAAAAACCATCTACAAAAGGACGAATGCCAGAAATATTTTGTACACAACCTGTCTTATACATTTTATTATTAATTTAGTAAGTCTCATTTTATTTTTGTAACATGATGTCACCTCTAAGCTGTCACCCATATTATGTCACAAGTGGTGTCGAGAAGACGTAAACATCTAAATAATTGTTTTAATAATAAATTACATTGTTTGATCAAAAGCTGTATTTGTTGATCAACTGACATGCTAAATTTCTCTCTACTTCATCCATTTTGTTTACATTTTACGTAGACCTGTGTTAAAAATGGTACATGTTATGTGACATCACATATTGCCTTACTTTAAAAATGATGTAAGCAACAGGTAGCAACCGCCGTCTACATCCTAACATTTAACCAATCCAAATGGTGGATTAGCATCTACACACATGTGGTGGATGGTTATTCTACCACATCTTTCTACTATGTCATTGTGCTAGAAACCTTTGTCTGAATCTCAAAAGCCAGTTTTTTTCCATGTGTTAAGCACATAGCAGGAGGGGTTAATTACACAGTGAATGACTCACAGCATACATAGCGAGAAGGGTTAAATGTTTTATGTACCTTTCTCTAACATCTAATAGCCAGTATTTTTTTTATATGCTGGGGTTTTGTTAAACATTTTTTTCATTCTGTTCATAATGGGAGAGGTTAATGTTTTACATATCTTAGTCTGACATTTCACACTCATAATGTAAATTAATGCTTAATCATTTATGTGATTAATCTACACTTGTTGGTGTTGTTATTTATGTTTAACCTTCAAACTACTTCAGTCAAAGTATCGCAAGAACTTACTCTTAATATTATTCCTCTAATTCATATTTCCCTGCTGTTATTCTTGTTGGGTTTTTTAACTAGGGATTGTTGGTGCATGTTTACATGTGTTTGTGTTGAACTATGACACTAGCTGCTGTGTTACTCAGGTCCACAGTGCTGTCTCAGTCACGGGGTAAGACGCTGGAGAAGAAAGACGATTATGATCCGCTGTTTGTCCCTGTTGACCTGTTCACGGGAACCCACGTCAGTTCCTGCGGTCATGTGATGCATCATGACTGCTGGCAGAGGTGAGTCCATGACAAAACAGACAGTTTATTAAAAAACATTTACTGTTTTATTTAACAACACATTCAACACCTTTTTAAGTAACGGTTATATTGGCATTGGAAATATTTTAATTGGATAAATCCCCAGTGGCTACCTGACAGGAATCGATTTCTGATTGACCACGTATCATATGGGCACATACACTACTAGACAATTGAGGCATCCTCAGACAAACAGTGACATGTATATTTCGTGGTAATAACACATTTTATCTTTTCTTAAGAAGAAATAGTTTTCAATTTATGATAGTTTTCATCTTAATTCAGTTTTGTTAAAATCTTTAAGTAATATGCTTTTGTTAATAATTATATTATATCACTAAAAATTTCAGTTAACTCTCTTTTTTATAACATAAATAAGTTGTGTTATTCAAAGTTTGTGTACTTAAAGATAGCTTCTGGTTCATTATATTTCCTACAAACATCTCGTACTTTCATCTTCTTTTTATTTCTTTATAATTGTGTGTAAAAAATACTTTTAAATTTTAATTTCTTAACTATTCATACAAGGGTAAGACAAATTCACTTGTCACTCAGAAGAATAGATATCTGTCATTCGAAAAATTGTCAGTTCATGAACTGTAGATAGATAAACTGTCATTATTTATAATTCTCACTCTCTCTCTTTTTTTTCTCTCTCTCTCGTATACACCTACACACACAAAAATACTTGCACACGTATACATACATACACTTAGTTCTATATTCTGGTGAACATGTTTTAAAAAAAGATATTAAAAACTTATACATGATAACATTTTCAAAGAGCTTTTGTAATTTTTATTTATTTATTTGGATATAATGAGACACTATATTTGTGGCAGGTATTTCGACAATGTGATGAACAAGGAGCGACGGAGACCACTACGGTTCCGACAGAGTTTTAGTTACGATATTGACAAGATGGAGTACCTGTGTCCCCTGTGTGAAGGCCTCAGTAATACTGTGATACCCATTGTTCCAGCTCTACCCTCACTCTATCCAGCAGGGTAAGCTATAGAGTTACTTAAGCAAATGTTAAGTGTTTCTGAAACATTTTACTATTGAAATAAAAATTGATTAAAACTAATGGATTCACATTTTAGCTTGGTTTAGTACACCATTCAAAAATGTTTTCTGTGCTTATAAAATAGGTCCTTAAAAAATATGGGAATTTAAAATGCAAAAAGATTCACTTTAAAAATCAACTTCCTACAAAAGAATGTACATGGCTGCAAAACACCCACAATGGCCTACATTGTAATGAGCAATTCAGGTACTGCATAAAGCATTTGATAAATCTGTTGAGTGATTACAACAGCTACCTTTTCCTGAAAATCATGATCAATTCCTTCTTTGGGTGTTATGTATTACGTGTCTTAATGAGTTTATACAACAGCAAAACAAGACCAGTGAATATCATACATTTATTAACATTAGCATTTATAACATATCAACATAATATTTTTGGCACTTGGGGACCAGCTTGGCAAATTAAGACAACAACCAGGACA
>JAUTBY010315417.1:0-10045 GCA_032361585.1 Peltospira operculata | reverse complement strand
TGTCCAGGACATATAATTATAGGCCTACATATATAAGCGTGTGCCCAAGACGGCGTGCTTCAAGTTAGAGAGAGAGAAAGAGAGAGAGAGATTTAAAACTACTATGTCCGGATATATATCTAATTGTCATTGATTACTAATTCAAAATTTAAGCACAACAGTGTTACACTGACATGTGTCAGTCGTCGCTATCAAAGGATATCATCAAATGTCTACTACTTAATCCGCAAAACTTGCCGCTATATTGTGTAGCAGAAAGGTCAAGTTTGTGCTTTTTTTAACGCCGTCTATGTCGTTTTAATGACGAAGCTGTACATTTTTCAGTTGATTTCCTTGTTTCGGGTGTCGTCGCCATTACTCACTTCCCAAAACGGTCAAAGTACCACATTATCTCACACAACGGAATCCCGTGTTGCATATGTGTTCGAAATCGCAGCGACCCGCTTTTTAGCTTGGATTGCACACAATCTTATATAAGCGCTTGACCTAGATAGCGAGAGTAGCGAAATGGCATGTCTGCTAATTTGTTTCCACTGGACGAAGCAAAACTTGATCGTCTTCTCTAAATGTTTAAATATTTGTTTTTAAATTGCTGACATAATAGCTCTAACTACGCATTCAACACATTCTATATATGGTTATATGTCGTCAGGCATATGGACCATTGTGGAAGTGAGAATGGAAACCCGCTGCTGCCATACATGTTACTCTTCAGCGGAGCAGAGTATTACATCAGTTGTGGAACTAACTGGAATGAGATATACTTGTGTTAAAAATAAAACACAAACAAAATATATGCAGTTGATATCAGCTTTTTATTTATATGAAACAATATATCAGATTCCTCGTCACTGCATAAAAACACCATTTTATTTCGTATTGTCAAATGAAATGCATGAACACTCAACAATAACAGTACTATAATACAAAGCTAAGGTACTTCTGTCATATATCAACTTATTTACATTAGATACAGTTGTAGTGTACGAATGTGAGCGTCAGTTTACCGATTTAGTATCACACATTAAAAAAATTTAATGTATAGAAATAATAGCAAGGGCTAAGGGCTGAAAAGTACGTAAGATGAATCCTGTAATTTTAGAAACAATTGGGGGGAAATTCTAAGGATATGTATATGTTACCGGTACTTTATTATTGTTGTTATTATTATTATTATTATTATTATTATTATTAGTCATACCTTTTGTGTTTGGTTATATTACTGCTAGTGCCAACTTCCTTGTAAATTTTGAATAAAAAACGAAAATGTATGTCCATGAATGGGTGTGGCCTTCAACAGAATACTATAAGACCAACTATAATAAATTAATATCTTTAAAGCCATACACATCGGTAGTACAATGACTAAACCATTGACCCATGGGCTGTTAGGTGCTGGTTTCAAATCTCTTTATCAGATCCAGCCCAGCACAAGGTTAAAAGTCAGGTGACAGATGAAGATCACTATACTCTTCTCTCTAAAACCTACTAACTCAGATGTCCTATATAACCAAGATAATTGAGGCATGTGCCAATGATGGCGTGTTTGAACTTTAATGGGCCCCGCTGATTGTAATATATTTCTTGCATTCAACTTCGAAATGCTAAGCATTTTAGATTTGTACGCTGTAGTTATTAATCTCATGTTAGTGAAAACAGTTTAAAGATGGTATCCACTGAGTTTTATTTAGTTTTTGCTCACCTTGTCCTACCTCTGGATATATACATTACAATTGTCGATTTAAAATTAGCTTCGTAAGAAGAATGAAGTTTTCTTATACATCCATGGATAAGGCCGTGGGTTTAGATATGCTAATTACTTAAGGACACACTTCTGAATTTGTATTATTGGCTCCACTGGTGAGAGAGCTAACGTGTCACATCGCTACTTTTTTCAATTATCAGCAAGGAATATTTTATTTTACAACAGTTGTAGAGCACTGCCTGGAATGTGAAACGGATCAGTGGGTCAAGCACTTAATTTTTATTTAGTGTTACAGGATCATTCTTAAACTATAGAATATTTTGCATCCATTTTACCATCCCTAGACAGGACAACATATCACATAACCAAGTCTTCTGCATTCTATTACCAAAGGAAATTCTAAACAATAAAAAAACACACACAACATATTACTTATACAATGCCCTCATTATTGCTATGAGAAAAGAAAAGAAAAGAAACATGGCTCACTAAGTGGGATCAACCACGAGGCAGCTCATACCACTGGGCTGTGATTTGTCTTCAACTCATTGGAAACCAGTGTCAGCATTCAAAAAAAAGGTTACAGAAAAGCACATACATGCATCAATCAGAAATTCATGAATAAAAATCATCATCCAACCACACATCAAAATAAAGATTATAGCTATTTAAAAAAAACATTGAAAATGGCGTTTTGAGATAAACACTAATAAGGGGAGGCAACTACAACTATTTATTAGTAAATCGGAAGGTAAAAGAATCTGCTTGTTTGAGCATCGACTTAATAAGTTTACCTGTAATTTCTGTAAGAAATATATCATAATTATAAAATGGTGTCACATGTTATTAGAGGATTTATTCATGTGCAATGTATACTTTGCAGTTTTCAAGCAGTTTTAACGCAGATATAATACTTACTTTGTGCATCTAATGTGATAATGTGAACATATTTTATAATGTAACTCAAACATTTTCTATTAATCTTTATTGATCTGTGAATTCTGTGAAAATACATACTTCTCAAAGTGCATCTGTTACACACAACTCAAAAATACATATTTCAAATACAAGGTTTTTAACTTATTTAATATCAGGTCACTTTTAACTTAGAGTACACATAAATCAATACTTTACAGTATAAACAAATAGAAAAAAAAAGGTTTTAAAATCCAATTTTATTAACCCTGTATCTATATGACAATATAATTTCAAACATTTCTTTTTTTATATTTTTTTTCTTCCCCATTTCAATCTATGATTTGATTGCAAACAGTTGCTATATACAGATAGGATTACATATGTACAGCGTCGTCATGTCATTTTCGACTTCTTTCTTGCTATGGCGTCTTCCACTGCCTTCAGCTGCTTCAGGAGTTCTTCTCTGCGAGACAGCGTGCTTTTCTTGATTTTCGGTTTCTCTGGCACCAGTGGTGGAACAGCGGCTGGTGCGGCAGGTTTCGTGGGCATTGGAACCTTGGTCTGTGACGATGGTTTTAGTGGAGGTTTGGTCGGTGCCACTGCCACCTTCGTTCTCACCGGCGACTTGGCTTTCTCAGTCCGCACTACAGAGGTAGGCTTGGTTGACTTGTCACCTGAATAATTTACAGTGTATTATACAGTATGAATATGTCTTAAATGTCTATCAGAAAAATTTGTCCAGAAATCATAATGGGAGCCATGTAAAATTTTAATGTAACTACTCACATGTACATCAATATTAATAATAAACATCTGTAATTTATTTTACACCAAATCGTAAATAGGTATGGAATTATGGTTCATGAAATGAAGGACCAGATTGGGATGGTACTTAGTAGTTTGGGGCAATTTTCAATTCTAATGACTTGATTTTTATAAAGATAATACAAATCTTACTCATATGTCCATCACATGAACTAAATGGAAACTAACAGAACAAATCCAATATGTCAATTAAATCGTTTTCTGTATCCATTGTGATTTTCAGTTATAACCACAATGACAATGTAACTATTGCAACTATTGATAACCTTTAACACAATTTGAAAATGTATTGAACAAATTATTACTTAATAATAACAACAACAACAATATAAAATGAACTTTTATCACTAATAAAGAGTGGGTAGGTAACAAAGACAGTTACAGAACGATTCCACGTACCTGATACTGGCTTGTTGGCTGCTGCTGGCACTGCCACCGATGGACGTTTAGCTGGGGGTCCCGTTTGTTCAGGGGCACGCCTCTTTAAACTGGGGACACCAGGGGCACTTGGGGCACCTTTCTCACTTCCCTAAAACACAACAAGAAGTGTCTCATCTTTATCAAGAAGAAAGAAAGGCACTGGACAGTTATGTTAAAGACAACTCAAAAGGTGAGAAAGCA
Organism: Peltospira operculata; assembly: GCA_032361585.1. NCBI lineage: Eukaryota > Metazoa > Mollusca > Gastropoda > Neomphalida > Peltospiridae > Peltospira > Peltospira operculata. The sequence continues at coordinate 5,976 of JAUTBY010315417.1, read as the reverse complement.
AATATGCAGCCACTATGTGGACACCCTGTCAGATTGTTAGCAAAGTATGGTTTATAAGCACGACACCACGGATAACATCATACGTATCACAGCCTTTGTTAAACCCGTTGTAGAGCAATGGCTGGAATAAAAAACAACCCAATGAGTCCACAATGAGAGATCAACAAGATGATGTGGCTGCCTGCTATAAACAGCTTATACAAATTGGTTTCCCTTTCATAATTAACAGAAGCATAAGACACAGTCCAGGGTTAGGATTGGTTTAGGGTTGGGGTATGGGTTGAACGTTTCCCCTAACCCAAACCACTCAACATACCTTACTGACAAGCAGTCCAATAGCCTATCAGACTTTAGTGGACTACAAAAACATTTTCGCATTCCAAAACTAAACCAAGCCACTCCGCATACCTTATTGACAAGCAGCAGCTTGATGCTCTGTTTCTGGCCGACGAGCTTCATGGGGTCTTTAGGTTTGACGGGTGTGGCTGGGGCTCTGCCTGACTGGTGTCGGTAGCTGCCCGAGTTGTAGGAGCGGCTGTCGACGCCCCCCGACCTGCCTGGCCGGTGCTGGGGTTTGCGCGGCTTGTGGTCGACGGGGTGGTCTGGGGCGCGCGGGCGACGATTCTCTTTCACCACCGCCTTCACCGGCTTCTTCTCGTCTGTGTACAGGACATTCGTTATTTGAAGATGCATACATTTTATTTACAGCTATCATGGGTCGAAATTTACTTTTCTTTTACCACTATCCCAAAGGAACAGTGAATTAAAAAAAAAACTATTCCGTCTAATAATGTACTATCCCAATAAAAAAAGTTATATATTTAACGACCCATCAAACACTTTATTTAAAGTTTTATTGGCATCGTACATATGGTTAAGCACCATACTCATGATACTGAAAAGTAGCATGGGATGTTTTATATGAACTTTGCCTTAAGACAGGTCTTAATAGCGCATGGATTTGTTCTGCACAAAAACGTAAGTAAAAAGGCGTAAGCAGAACAGTCACAGCCGGTTTTCGCTATTCTGTGCTTTATTTTCACTTTCATGATGGAATATTGGAATAATCATTTTGTTATTTCATTTTGAAATTTACTACTTGCGGAATAGCATAAATTTCGACCCCTGACTATATGGAATTAGGTCATTATGGTTAAGGACCTTCAGTACACAGTTGTGGAGCACTGGTTGGAATGAGAATTAGCTGTATATGGAGAAAGACAGAAATCATTTTTTAATTATTTACTTGGTTTCTACAGGGTGGCCTGATATCCATGGCCAGTAACTGGCAGACTTAGGTTACTAAATAATTAGCTAATGAAAAGTTAATTTTTAAATCTGCTAGCCTTATGGCAGGCAAATGTACAGAAAGTTCATAAACTCTCCAATGCACTCAAAACACATTTTATATACTGTCATACTGTGTTGGACATCAGTCTAAGGACCATTGTGAAAGGAAACGTTTCACTACTTAATGGCTTACACCTTCCTATTCACAGTAATAAATAGTTTTATATGCTCCATCTTACAGACAGGGGCACAATCTATGGCTTTAGTTACACAACTGTGACTGGAATGACAAATAACGTCTATTATCTCTCACCTGGGACTTTCTTGCTGGCTGGTTCTCCGTTCTGTCCTTTCTGCAGGTCTCGATACAGGTGGTCCGAGTCGGCACTGCCGCTCGACGTGGACGAGCCGGAGCTGCTCGACCGTGATGATACGCTGCTCAGACTGCGGGACCGTGACCGCGAGTGAGAGAACGATGAAGAGGACGAACGACTGCGAGATCGAGACACGCTGCTGGCGCTGGAACTTACAGAACGAGGCCGCAATCTGGTGAAACAATACATTGTAAAGTGGTGGTGAGGATTCGTAATATAATTATTTAATATTGTTCTGCAGCATTATGTAAGAATATTATGATGACCCAGTGATGTCTTCAGAAAACGGCGCAGTTATAACAAGTTAAACTATCAAAGATTAGACTAGTGGTCTGTTTCTTTCTTTCTTTTAAATAAAATGAAAATTGAGTAGGATGAAGGTGATGGTTGAAAATTTTAAAACTTGACATGCAATAGTTAATCAAATGTCTTTATTTACAATGGAGGCACTCTTTATCAAGTTAGATGTGCTGGTTTTGGAGTATATTTTAGACTAAAGGTATTTCAGCATAACACAACTGGAAACCCGTATCTCCTTAAGGCTGTGTGACCGATCATTGTGTACCATATTGTGAGCATGTTACAAGTACTGTTATTTATCTCTCAGGATGAAAGTCTTCTGAAAGACAACATGAGTATCATCAAAGCAACCACAATTCTGTCTTAAATAACCTTTCAAATTTGCCTTGTGCAGACACAATTTCTTATTACAAATATTGGTCAGATTTAACCTGATAAAAGACGGACATTTTTAAACAGCAGGTTGCTGAATATGCACTATTTTGTACTATATTACTTACTTATTTCCAAGTGGAGGAGTGACTTTGTCTGGGCGTCTTGCGCGGTTGTTTACGTCAACTGGAGGTCGGACTTGCTTCACGGGGGAACGAGTTAACGGAGACGGCAGCGACTTGTCGGCGTATCTCTGTTTGTGTTTTATTGTCAAACTCACAGCACTGCGCGGCTGCTCACTAACACAAAACAAAACAATCATACGATTAACATTTGGTTCAGAACAGAACAAAGTAAGTGCTTTTATATAAGACCAAGGTAAATTTTGTTCTTAAAAATCTGATGACGAAAAGTTGTAATTTTATCAAATATTTATTAGCACCTAGTAATAAATGATTCAGAATTGTGTACAAATTTATGAAATTGTGTAGCAAATTGTGATGTGATAACTAACAAATTAAATCCTGTAAGATGTTCTTTTTTATTTTCAAATGTAATTTTGTCACTTATAAATGCTTATAACAGTTTTATACAATTCAATAAAAAAAATAAAAATGCTTTGTTTTACAAATTGTTTTACATACTACCGTATATAAATCAATGACTTTAGTCAGATATCTCAACAAGAAGCTGCAGAAATATAAATATGTTATGCCTATTATTAAAATAATATTTAACCACTGTTAAATAAATTAGATAATTCCTACTTCGATGTTCAGTTTTTATTTAATCTAATTTTGAATCATATCCTTTTGGTAAATTTCAGCTAAAAGTTTATGAAAATCCTATGATACTTACACTACTTTAGCTGGTGGCGGTGGCCGTTTTTCTGGAGGTCTGGTTGCCTTTACAACACTGGAAATAAAGTTAAATGAATTAATCACCAGCCCTCTATACATATCTACTGTTAAAAAAAAAAACATGCTTTTTTCCCCTCTCTCTTTCACAATTTACACCAACAGTCTAGTCTGTAAGATAAAATGAGCTGTTTTTTTCCAGGTCGCCTAAAAGAATACTTAAATACTGCAACTGCACTATTCCAATGTAGAGATCACCTTTGTCAAATTCCCCTTTTGGGTCCACTTTAACTGCCATAGAGCTGTTTCAGTTCCTATATGATGAAAAGTTAAAATTGCTGCACCATTCAAATGAGAAATATAAGCCCAAAACAGCAATATACCATAATGCCAGTAACAACACTGAATTTAAAAAAACAGTATTATATTTCCATTAGTTTTGAGTTAAAATGTTCAACTGTTCCATGAGTCAATTACATGTTTGCCAGAAGACGCCTACCCAGGATTGATCCTAATATAGCCCACACATTGGGCAGAATTTGTAGCACATATTCAACATATATTTCATTGCTATATCATCTGAACACATTTTTATTATCGGTGCTCAGTTATAGACATCAGAAGAGTGGTGTGGGGAAAAATATCAAGACTACTTGATAGGAATCGATCCCAGACTGACCACACATCAGACTGGCATTATATTACTGGCCCATGCTTCACCCACTACACCCAAGTAAGAAAAACCGACCAATCAGAACTTACTTGGCTTTTGCCACAGGGGGAAGCTTTTTCTCACCAGCCTTAGATGTTGAGAAAGTGCTACAAAGAAAATTGTTTCATCAGTCAAGTGATCAAATTTAATGCAGCAATCAAACTGGTATTCTTCTCAACAGCATAAAATTGGCTATTGGGTGTCAGATCAAGGTAAATTTAAAAACAAAGGTAGATATGAATGAAAGATGATAATACAAACATTTCTCAAGAGCAATAAATATAACATTTTACACTGAGAACGATGTAATATGATGGTCGTACTTTTTAGTTTAGCTATTTTTATCACTTATATCAGTCCATCTAACAGAGGTAATGGTTTTCACTCAAGATCATGAAATATAATTAAAATAATAACTCTTACATCTTTCCTCAAGTAGGTCAAGGATCTGTCAACAGGCAAGCTTTAGGCCAGTAATTATTTGTATACACACAATAAAATTAAAATTGACTGCAGATGCCACTTGCTGGTTGATCTGGATTTGAAATTATAAAAATGGGTATTGTATTTCTAACACTCTGACAAATTACACTATGATACAGTAATATCCACCAACTGCAAAATTTCAGAATGCATTATTTTGCCGTCAGTAACTAACTACACACTGTGACATGGGCACAAAACAACAGAGCATTTAAAACCAGTGAGAATGTCAAACAGATGTACGCACTTGACTCGTGGCAGTGACGGGGTCAGGCGTTTGGGGTCAGGTGACAGACGTTTGCCAGGTCTTGTGGAAGTTCCGGCAGGAGTCGGAGATCTGTGGTCAAAAACAAACAGATACTCGTATCAACAAATGTTATCTATTAGCATGGCTTAATACATTGCCACGGAATGTGTGGTTTTCTGATGTTTTTTATTACCAACTTGTGGTAATATTTTAAACTTGATTTCCATTTAGCATTAAGTGATTCAGAATTGTGATGGAAATTTATGGTCACAATGGGGATTCTAAATCAAAATATTAAATTGGGAAATAAAAATCACAACCATTATAACCATCTGAATTTAGTTATATAAAAGACACTGAGTTAAAGCATCATGTTATTTCCCCCAACTTTATGATAAAAATATGTACATACAATAAATTTAAATGCTACTTAAAAGTAATCTGGCAATTATCAACATGAAAATACAACCAAAATCCTTCAGCAGCAGCCACAGTAGTGTTGTTTTTAAACAACAAAAATATTCTATACCATATTAACATAAACATTACTGAAGTAATTTAAAATAAATACAAAATTACACCAATTGAAATTAAAGGCATATAAATATACAAGTTTCTTGCCCAAGTTATTTTTATGATTTCTCTCGCAGCTGGCAGAGGTTGAGATTCATATTATAACCTCTGTTTTTCTAATCATGGCAAGTTATAAATACCTGGAGCTGTAGGATGATGACCGGCTGTATGATGAACGACTGCTGCGTGACGACAGCGATGATGACCTTGACCTTGATGTCGAGTATGAACTGTAACACAATATACATGGTAAATTAATAAGAGAGGGGTGTTTTATTTAACAATACTTTTTGTTAAAGGTTATATGGTGACTGCCATATGGCCAAGTACCATTACCGTAGGAAAACAGGACAGCACATACTATGACCTTTGTTACACCAGTTGTGGAGCTCTGGCTGGAATAAGAAATGGCCCAATGGGTCCACGAGGTAGGATAGATTCAATGACCACCACACCATAAGCAAACATTGTGCCACTTGGTGAATTAATAAACCCATTTCTAACAATAATATCTGAATGGATCTCAAATAGAATTAAAAAATAAATTTTCCATTTAAAATGACATACTGATATCTGCATTTTCTTGTCACATCATAAAAATATTTTTTGAGCTAATATAACTTTAAAATTTGTTAAGTAATATATACTATTATCACAGGGCTTCTAGAATTTTCAAAAAATCCACTAGCCACAGGATCAGTGATTTTCAAAATACACTAGCCTTGTTTAAAATTTTACTAGCCCTATTTATTTTCTGTTATATGTACT
>JAUTBY010315195.1:0-10063 GCA_032361585.1 Peltospira operculata | reverse complement strand
TACAAAGACACTGATACAACACAGATTGTAGTAGATAAAGATGAATACAAAGACACTGATACAACACAGACTGTAGTAGATACAGATGAATACAAAGACACTGATACAACACAGATTGTAGTAGATAAAGAATACAAAGACACTGATACAACACAGACTGTAGTAGATAAAGAATACAAAGACACTGATACACCACAGACTGTAGTAGATAAAGAATACAAAGACACTGATACAACACAAACTGTAGTGGATAAAGGTGACTATAAAGACACTGACTCACCAGATGACAGCAGGCAATTCAAGGATACATCTGAAACATCAATTGCTGACAGATGGGATGAGAGAGAAGTAAAAAGTTATGAACATGACGGATCTAGTGAGGAGAAATGTGCAGAGTTTGACATACAGACTGTTGTGAGTGTGGTGGATAAAGGTGCGTGTAAAGACTTGCCTGGTGGAAGTGGGCAGCGGGAGACTGAAGGTGCTTCAGCTGGTGATGTGTGGAGTGAGAGACAGTCAGGTAGTTCTGCTAAACAGGGAGGAAGCAGTGAAGAAGAAATGTTTTTCTCAGAAACTGTTATCTTCACAGATGGGGGAAAAGCTGACGATAAAATGGTAACGGAAACCCTCACAAATGTAACAGATGATCAGAAGAATAAAGGATTGAGTGAGTCAGGTGGTGAGAGACCAGAACATAGAGGTGATAAAACTACCTTAGATCGTGACATGTTAAGTGGCAGTAGTGAAGAAGAAAATGAAACAATGATCAGTGAAACTGTAACCTACCAAACATATGTTGACAAGAGCTCTGAAGGTAGTAAACCAAATACAGTCCTAATGAAAGATGAACATCCAATACTTTTAGAAGATACATGTCTTGATAGTGAGATGGCTGATAAAGAACTCAGTATGAAACCAAGCCAGCCTGATCAGAAATTGATGACAAGCCTACAATCAGTCGGTGAAAGCTCTAAATATGAAGTAGATAATGATTCAGACATACAGATCGATACTATCAAAACACCAGCTAATGACAGACAAATATTAATGCCAAGTGAATATCCAGTTCTTTTGCCTAAAACTGAACATCCAGTAATATCAGAAAAGATATTCACTGATACAGATACAAGTCTGAAGACACAAGAAGCTGATCACAAGTCAGTACCAGATATATTGTCAGTAGATGAAAAAACTAAAGATGATGTTGAAAATGACCTAAGCATGCAAACTGATGCCTTGAGAACACTTGTCGAGGAGAGACAAACAACAACACCATGTGGGTATCCAGTCTTATTGCCTGAAGAACGTCCTGTGATTCTGACTTTCGAAACAAAACCGAGACAGACCAAAAAGAATAAACAAAGGCAAAAAATAATGCCAGACAGTGACATTGAAAAAACTGAAAGGCAGGCAGAGCCAAGAACAAGTGGTTTGAAACAAGACAGTCAGCAACTCTCAAGTGAAGTAACTAAAGATGATGAAACTGTTAGAATAACTTCTGAAGGAGATGACACAGATGTATACACACATGAAGGTGAGACTGATGGCATTGATACAAACATCTGTACAGAGATCATTTCTACAGTTATTTTAAGAAGTCGAGAAGATCAGATTAGTGTTGCGTCTGCTGGAAATAAGAACAACAGTTCCTTGGATGTACCTTGTGACCCACCATTGAGTGGAAGACAATGGCAAACAACAACAGGCGAAGCAGACGCTGGGTGGAACCAAGACCAGACTGAAGCAGCTAAGTTGTTACTTTCAGAAGGAAGTAGTGTGGACCCTGTGGAACCTGACAAGATATTCTCCAGAGATGGTGAAAGTATCCACTATCCTGTAGAAAGCAGTGACACCGGCAGAAACATAATTCACCAATTTAGTCTTAATGAGGAGCGTGTGAGAAAGAAGGACTTGGATATTCCAAGGAGTGAAGAGATTCCAACAGTGACTGAGTCTTTACTTCAAAACAGGGATGTGATACTTGACAGTCACTTTGCTGCTGATACTTCAGACTCTTCTGTCACAGCTGTTACCACTTCAGCCTTTGTATCCCCAGATTCCACGCTCACTGGAGTCAGTTCAGATAATACTATTCCTGGACAAAGACATTTAAAGGAAGAAGCAGCAGTAGATACGGTAGACGATGAGAACCAAGCTGTAGTCTCTTCTTTAAGTGCTGACAGTGATGAAACAACAAACATAACTACCTCATGGATTCACGGCTCAAAGACTGGAATGACAATCAGTCTCGAGCGACCTTGTGCTTCAGTTCAAAATGCAGAGCTGGATCATCTTATTCTAGCAAGTAATGTGATAACAGTGGAAAAGGATCCAGGCATTGGTTTTCATCCTGTTGAAAGTGACGCTGTACAAGAATCTGCTGCTGTTGCAAATGAATCTACAGGTGATGATTATCAGTTGGCAAGAGTTGAAGACCCACAGTCTAGCAGCTTTGAAAGTTTAGTGGATGGTTATATACCACAGAGGCCCGAGTGTGGAGCTGTTGAGAAAGGTAAAAGGTCATTAAGTGATGCTGCACAAGGTTCAATGACAAGTCCAGATTCAGAAGTTGGCCATGAAGATAACATCTTTACACCAAGATCATCAGATGATGAATATTTGCATTTGTTGCAGAATGAGCGACCTCCAGTGTCTGAATCAAACTTGTCTGATGATGTGTACCTGTCATTTAGTGGAAGCTCAGACTCGTCTGTCTACAGAACACCACAGCAATCACCAAGAGATGGTGGATACAGGGGTTTGCCACACATTTCACTAGACCAATTTAACACCAACATGGAACCAAATACATTTCTTAACATAGATGATTTAAGACCAATCTTTTCAGAACGTTTACCGCTTGCATCAAAGGTGAACTCAAATCAACATGATTCTAATGTGGATTACAGTGATTTGGTCTTCAGTCAAATCAGTGGAATTGAGTCAGACAAAGAAAAAATCAAGAGGGAAATTGAGAAAGAAATTGCAAAGCTGAAAAGTCGAGTCCGTAGTTTGAGTGACTCGGCCATTAGTTCAGACTTTACTGACATTGAATCAAATATGATGTCTCCTGAAAGCAGCAGAACCAGAGAAACAGACAAATTCTTTGAAACAAGGGTCTCAAACAGACCAGGCACATCCAGTGTTTTCTTTATGGAATCATCAAAATTAGACACGTCCAGTGAAGCCAGTGGATACCTTTCTGCTGATCAGATGGACTTTCACAGAAAATGTTCACTTAGAGATTCTGGTAACATCTGTGATGGTGATGACTTGAGAACATTGAAAGATACAACAGGAACAGAGGCTAAAGACTTAAAAATGACAAAAACACAAGGAAAACACCAGAGCTATTTAGCAAGAATGGCTGGAACAAAAGGTCTTCCCCAGAGACTGATTGAAACGATCTTGGAGACTGGAGAGTATCCGTTTCCCGTGAGTCAGTCGGTGAGCAGTGCCTTCGGACAGGTCAAGAGAAGGTCACACAGTAGACTGAGAGGAAGACGCACCAGATCAACTGGTGACCTAGCTGACCTCGCTCAAGCTGAGTGCATGAGAAAACTTCACAAGATGATGCTAGATCAGCATGTTGGTGCAACCATATCTTTACCACGGGCAACAGGTGCATCATCAAACATGGCGGCAGAGAAAACCATACAGCATGATCACAGGGAACATGCTGAATACATAGCTCCATCTAGCAAAGAAATAACAGTGCATCCCATAGTAACACTAGAATACATTCAAGATGTGCAAACTGTATCTATTCCCCATGCATCTCATGGTATTGAACAGTACATGGGTGACAGGCACATTTCTAGACATTTGGAACATAAGGATAACTTGGCACATGAGTCAGTTAGAGATTCATTTGAATTGTCTGAGAACACTGAATCAGCATCTGAATCTTCAGCTGATGAAAGATCTCTTTCCCCAGGAGAGATTCGCCTTCAGGACGTAGACATGATGCAGTCAGACTCTTCAGAATCTGGGAATGAAGACCTGTTTGAACGTGACGAGCACCCGAGAGTGATCAGTGACACGTCAGAACTCTTGTTCAAAGGTTTTGATAGTGAAGGCCGGCCAGTTTATCTCGACCGGCCTTTCTCTGACAGGGGCATGAAAAAACGATCTCCATCACTGTCAGACATTGAAACAGAACCAACTGCAGCTGTTGACATCAAAAGATCATTTTCTGCAGGATGTGTGCACCAACTTGATAACAGCATCAGCTCAACACAGTCTTCATCTGACAGCATTACATTTTTGTTTTTTGGACCAGAAGAACAAATTGGGTATGAATCTCAAATTCAAGATTCGACAAATCTGACTGATAAAGATCATGTGGATTGTACAGGAATATGTGAAGTGTCAAGTGATGTTGTTTCTAATGATGATGACAGTGGCCCTCTAAGGAGTCAGTTTGGCATCAATGAAGACATTCTTCCTCCACTGTCAGGTGGGTCTTGGTCACTGGACAACCTTCCAAAACAGCTGGATCAGCAAACATCACTCAACAAATCACATTCTGACAGCCTGCTCAACCTTGGCTCTGTTATCAAAATTGATGATGGTGAAGAAGAATCAGGAATATTTCCATCAAAAGCTGTTTCAGAAACGTCTTCACCTCAAAATTCAGATGGTTCTTTTGGTGAAACACCTCCTGTACAGGAGAGAACTATCGCTGAAGATAGTGTAGCCCAGTCAAAACAAATCTTGCGAGGTACCTCTGAAACAGACCACTCAAACGATGTAAATGAAGTAAGTTTCAGGAAGACTGAATCTGACAGAGAGTCTGTGGAAGTACGTCTGGCTGACCTGTTGGATGAACGCACACCTCTGGCTACTGAACTGAGAGAACCCGGCACTAAATTTATGTCAGATTTGGCTGGACAAGCAAGTTTGGAACAAAGGTTACAAGAAGAAGAATCCCCTGAGAATAGAGTGTTGTTGTCAGACGGCTCTAGAAGACACACTTCTGATTCGCTGTTGACATCTGTGGATGGCCAGTTGCATGGTTCACAGAAACAGAGGCAAGATAACAGTACTGCTGTTTGTGTGACTCGTCCAACAGTTGACAAAACGGATTTGGAAAACATGCCACAGAAAGGCATCAAAAATGAAACTGGTGGAATATTAGGAGACGTGGCTAATAAAACAATAGAGAGGACTGAAAATATCATTGCTGGTAAAATTGCACATACGATTATCAAAAAGGCAGATAAAATTATAGATGGAGTGGACAGCAAAATGAGAAAAGGAATCAAGCATAACATGCCAGATGAAACTTCTGATATAATAGCAATTGACACGGTAGAGGACTTTGCCAAAGAAATTACAGATGGAGTTGCTAACAGAATGGCCGATGAAGTTGCAGGCAGAATGGCTGATGACCTGGCAGATAAAATCATAAGTGAAACAACGGAAAGAATGGCTGATGAAATGGCTGATGAAATCATGATAGATGAAATTGAAAACATGTCTGAAGATACTCCAGAATATGAAATCAGAATCACGAATGAATCCTATGTGTTCACACCTGATGCTCCGCTGGACTCCAGGGTGAAGTACATAGAGGAAGAACGTGTAACAGTTGTGTATATTGATGAGGACATCGAGCAAACACCACTGACACCAGATACTTGTAGTGAAGAACAAACAGATGAATCATCCACTGTAACAGCGCTTCCCGAATCCAGCCAGGAGTCACTTGATGCTCCAGCATTATACACCGAACTGCAGCTGCCTTGGAATACAGAACAGGCTAATGCCGTTCAACATATTTCAGTGGTGGAAAATACTACTGAACTTGAGCATGAGGAACTGACTATGCCATCACTACCTGAAGCACCTAACAAAAAGGACAGTAGTACACAGACTGTACGGTCTGTTCATGATGGTGACTCCCAGACTGACTACAAACCTGTACAGCGTTCAGCTCAGACTCTTACAGAAGTGGATGTTGAGAGAAGTTATTCTTTGCCTGAAAAAGATGAGGAATATGGAGGAACACTGGAGTCTGCTTTGGCAGATGTTGATGAACGAGGTGCTGACCATGAATCACGACACATCAGCCCGCTAGTTAGAAGTGCAAGTGTGGGTACTTTAAGCTGTGCTTATGACACAGAAGGTGGTGGTCATGCAACAGCAGTGGAAGATCAGTATAACTGGTACAACATGTCTTCCCTCATGCTGGAAACAACACACTTACTTAAGAACATTCAAGAGCACTTTCCTGAAATGTCATCCTTAAGTTTAGGTACTCCACTTTCCAGAACAAGAAATGCCGAAACTCAGACAGAAGAATTACTGAAAATATTCCATACAATGTGTGTACAGACAGATCAAGACACACAGCATCTGCTGAAGCAAAGTCAAGATGTTGATACAAATTTACCTAGAACATTCGCTCAAACAGAAACTCAAACTTCGGTGTCAGGTACACTGTTAGAGTCTTCCACCCAGACTACAGTCAGTGCAAATGAAGATGTGTATGTACAACCAGAAAGCAGAGGGCAACTTCTTGAGGAGTCATCACCTGACCACATTGTCCCAGGAACAACATCTTCTGTAAACCAATATGAAAACTACAAAACATTTTCAGATGCAGTAACCCAGAAGTATGATTCTGTTCACAATAAATGGGTTGAAAAAGCTACTCAGACTGCGCCACTGCAACACAGATCAGTAGAAACAGAAAATATTGTTAGAGAAACAAGAGAATCATATCCTGATCCAGCAAGATCAACATTACAAACAGTTGATACAGTTCATGATCTTGTTGATGATCTTGTTGATGATACACAGGTGAAAGCAGAACCCAGGTGGGTGCTACAACACATGACTAATGTGGGTGTGGAAGTGGACCTGCCAGTAGGAATTAATAAAGACAGCCAGACTACCTCTGAAGGTTATCCTACTTCTTTTACAACTAACAAAAGCCGCAAGACAAACCAAGGTTGTCAAGCTGATGTTTATAGTGATCCCACATCTAGATCAAACACATCTCAAACTGATATACAAGGTACGAAGTGGCAGAAATTGACTGTGCATGACTATCAAAGTTATCTGGATTCTGGTGTAGGGAGTTTGTCGGATGTGTCTGGTGAATGTCGTGACTTCAATGCTGGCAGTCCACCAGCAGCAGGAGGTGAGTGGAGAACAAACACTGTCGGTGTTCAGACCATCAGCGAAACCATCTCAGAACATCCCACGTTGACAACTACAGAAGTAGGATCCAATGTCACCGACTCTGATTTCACTGCAAGTGAATCAAAAAGAGGAGCTGAAAGAGCTGGTGTCAGTAGTGAATATTCTGAAACAGAGGTATCTGTTCCCATTGACAGTGGATATATACAGACTGTGGCACCAGATATTGAAGAGTTGAGAAAAGAACATGCTAGAATGATGGACTTACTGGAGAGGTCAAAATCAAACCAAAAATCAAGAGGAAATTTGTTGAAATTACAAGTGTCATCCAGAAAGTCTTCTGATTCTTCAACATCGAGCAGTGTATCGCCAGTGACTGTGATAGATCGCAATTCTCCAAAGCACGACTCTGACAGCCCGACAGATACTGACAAGTTGATCTTAATAAGCAGTGGAGACAACAGGCAGCATTCAGTGGAAGAAAATGTAAAATTTGAGGAACACTCTGTTCAAGTAGATCTTACTGAATTAAGTTCTGTAAAAGCAGGTGACACTGATATTAGTCTGGTGATAACACCAGACACAAGTTATGTACAAGACGGGCAACATCTGTTAGATGACAAGGTTTGTGTGGAGTCAATTACCACACAGGTAGACAAAGTTGAATTAGATACCAGAAGAGACATTCTGATCAGTGAAAGCTTAGCAACACAGTCATCTGTAGAAAATGGAAGTTCAAGGCTCGATTCATTTGATTCTTTGCCAGTGCCAGCTGCATCAGGTGACGCAGAACTGCACACAACAGAACAGATTGCATCTCAGACAGATCTGCAGCGATCCCAGGAATCTCAGACCACCAGGTCTTCTGTTAGCATGTCGGAGAAGGAGTCTGGAACTGACGACGAATCACTCAGCAGGGTTGATGTCAGGATTGATTCAGCTGACAAGTCTTCAAGCTTTGCAGATGTGGATGACTATGAAGGAAGTTCTTCTGAATACAGTGATCTCAGCAGGTATTACACCAGCACAGGCGTGGAGGTCTCAGTGGACAGTTCAGAGGAATGTACTCAGACTGACCACGATGACAAGATTCACGACTCATCTCACCACAGAGACAGACAAGATGAGAGTTCAGGTGTTAGGTCAGCCGCACTGGAGAAACAGAAGAAGCTGCAGTCTGACCTGGAACGACTTGAGAAGGAGAGAATAGAAATCATCAAATTGCTATCCCTGAACTATCTTCCATCGAGTCTGACTGTGGAGCTTCTGGAGAAGAAGTTGAACTACTGCATTGGCCAGACGGACATGTTACTGGCATCGATAGAAGATTCCTGGGATGAGGAGTACAACAGTATAATGTCAGACCAGACAAAGTTCAGTGAGATCAGCCAGGAGTACCTGTCCCGGTACCAGTCCGAACTGCAGCGAGACAAGAAGGACATCATTGTGTGTCTGGAGAGTCACCAGAGGAAGCGGTCAGGTGGGCGAGGCAGGCGCAGAGCGAGAAACAGTGACATCATCAGGATGCAGAGGAAAGCCGAGATCGAAGCCTTCAAGCTGGAGCGGCTGCGTGAGGAGCAGCTGTATGAGAGGAGGAGACGTCCGTTCAAGCAGGACAACACACAGATGGCCAGAGAGTCTCCTCCTGCCAGTGCCAGGTCGTCTGTGACGGTGGTTCCCCAGTGTTTGACTCCGCAGCAGCACAAGAGTCACCTGATCAAGCTGCGGCGAGGTCTGGTGGAGAGTTCTGAGGACGAGCTGCAGGAGCTGCGATCGCGATCCGCCTCCCCGCTGTGTTCAGACATCTCAGTCAGTCTGAGGAACTTCTCCTTCACGTCGTCGTCACGGCGATCCAGCCTTGAGTTCTCACCAGACAGATCGTTCTCCCCTGAGATTCGAGTCAGCTACAGCGTGCCCCGGGGGTACACCGTCAGTCACAGGTCAGCATCCGTGGAGAGTGAGCCCCTGATATACCGACCCCACAGTCTGGGCATGACAGGCGTGCGTCACCACTCTCCTGACATCACACCCCACAGCCTGGGCGTGGCAGGTGTGCGTCACCATTCTCTTGAAACCACACCCCACAGTCTGAACGTGGCAGGCGTGCGTCACCATTCTCTTGAAACCTCACCCCACAGTCTGGGCGTGACAGGCGTACGTCACCATTCTCTTGAAACCTCACCCCACAGTCTGGGCGTGACAGGCGTGCGACAACCCTCTCCTGACTCCACACTGCTGGCCAGGCTGAGACAACACTACCCTACTGCTGCTCAGATCCTGTCAAACGGGGTAGATCCAGACCGGCTCATTGAAGAGTCGTCTTCCATCCGACTGCAGAACCGGCTGCAGATAACTCAAGCTCAGCAGTCACTGAGGAATCTCGAGTCGAGGTCGAAAGAGGTCTCTTCACGGATTGAAAGGTAAATGTGTGTTTGTGTGTGTGTATACATCTTTTTGTGTATGTGTGTGTCTATGTGACAACTCATCCAAAGACAGTTCGTTCACAGACAGTTCATCCACTGGCTTCGGACAAATCGGGCACTGCTTTAGATGAATCGTCCACTCAGTTATTGTATTTCATTTGTTTCAACATTGTAGTATTTAATTATCATTGTTCTGCCTAATAAACCTGCCTGTTATGGCTGTAAAAATATTTCTATCAAGTCACTTTTACTTCGAGGACATTCTATTATATTAAGATTCTCCCATGGACGATTCGTCCACTTGATTAACTTATTTATTACTATCTTTATTATATTGCTTACATTTTTATAAATAATCATTTTTTGGACCATTGTAGTCTAATTTGATTCATCCACAGAAACCACAGTTTCGGTAGTTTCAAACCCTGCCACTTGATGTATCGATGGTTATTTGGTGTCAGGAGTATGGTTAAGGACCATTTTGATAGAAC
>JAUTBY010315194.1:0-18410 GCA_032361585.1 Peltospira operculata | reverse complement strand
TATATGTATGTATTTTTTTATTTTTTATTCCATACATTTTCAGAACTAAAATATAATACTGAAAAAATCACCTATGTATAATTTTGATTAATACTTTAGTTTAAGTTAGAGTCAAGGATTAATTGTAGCAGAGAGATAAGTGTTTTATTTAATGACACACTCAATGCATTTTATGTATGGTTATTGGCAGTATAACTTCTCTGTGGCAAGTAATTGTGTCTATATATATGTTTTTGCACTTAAAATTTAATATTCATTATATATGGGCAAGAATTGTACAGTTCAGGTTAAGTTCCTAGTATTCATTTGCCTGAAGGCAAGTACATTTATAAAGTAAGCATTAATTTTATGACAGTTGTATTGAGACTTTAAAATGTTTAAGACCAGTGTGCTGTGTTCTATTAAGAATTGTATTACTTTCATTGTTGACTGTTTCTTGGAGCATTCGTAATTAATTAATATTTTTATTTCACTTCAATCTTCTGTGCAGTACAAACCCACAAATGAGTTAACTTTGTTAAATTGTGCTTTTATTTTATTTCAGTGTAATGATTTAGCATTCATCCTTTCTTTAAACATAGCCATCACAGTGCCATTGCAAAAATCATTTAAAATGTCAATTAAATGCCTTTGCAAAATTGTCCACTATATAATCACACTAATAAATATAAAAATGTACAAACATTCCAGTCTAGAGTGGATCCTAAACTTCGATGCTAAAGTGCAAAAATGTATGGATTTAAAGCTATTTAAATGTAGGCCTTCTAGTATACGGTAGCCCGACTCCCGTGGCTAGTGGTTTTTATGGCTACCAATTAATTCATTTGGCACTGCCCGACGGCTAGTGAATTTAAAAAAAAGAAAAAATTAAAAAAAAGAAATTAAAAAAACGGTAGATAGATAGATAAAAGTTAAAAAAAACAATTAGTTTGACGTATTATTTTGATAACAACTGAAAATGCGATACAGACATGCCTTTTGATCTAAAGATGCTACAGCAGAAAAAAAACACAAAATAACTCAGCTTCCTGTTTAGAACAGTTACTCTAATTTCAATGGGGAATTTGAAAACGAACAAAGGATTAATTAAGTATTAACCTTCATCACTACTGGTGGCGATGCATCGCGCGTTAAAACAACACTGTGCATGTTTTAAGTATGACTGAGGTAACACTGATCGAGATACTGTGGCATGGGTTGGTTGGTTTGTCGGTACGTTTCGCTGCGTTTCGTCTTGTTCCATGATCAACTGAAATGGCTAATATTCTAAATGTGCATTCAAAAGTCGGGCTAGTGTTTTTTTGAGCTTGGCTAGTGAATTTTGAAAATCCATGATCCCATGGCTAGTGGATTTTGAAAATACTCTAGAAGGCCTGAAATGTGTATAAATGTGCTTCTAGCTAAAATTTTCTTAGTAACAAAGAGCACATACCACTGATAATTATATCCATGTTGTCACACAATACCTTCAAGAAATTAAGTTTAATGTAATGTTAGAGATTCTATTTTCAACCAGTGAACTATTGTGTAGTATGATCTGGTGTTGTGTTATATGATCTGGTGTTGTAAGCTTATAGAATAGACTTTCCTTAAAATCAGCATATGTTGATATGCCCTGAGTTAATCTTAAATGAAAATTAAAATTCCAAAAGGTGGCGCAGAAGGAATATTTTTTTACATGAATGAGAAATTGATTATTTAAAAATTAAAGTCATTCCGTTTGTCATAAAGTTTATGTAAAACCCAGTATTGTTCTGAATATGTGTATATATCATGATATCAAACATATTCCCCCCCCCCCCTATCTATAGCTTCTTTTATTTAAAATTCTTACGACTAAATCATTAAAAGGAAATATAATCTTACTGTGTAATGAAATATGAAATTAGACAAATTGTGTTATATGGTACAAAATCTGATTAGTATGTAGAGAAACCAATGCTAAATAATAGAGGACAGTTCCCATGGAGATACCTACTTCTTGTATTGTTTGTCCTAGTCCCTATTCACTTACATTTACCACAGCAGGTATAAGATTAACCCTCTGACTACTGAATAAATTTGTGTAAAAAACATTTGATTGGATTGAATTTTAAACCTTTTTTTTCATATATTTCTTTAACATGTTGACTGCCACTGAATAAAAGTACACTTTATCACATTTGCCACCATTTAAATCCATTTTTGGAACACGGATTAAAAAAAAAAAATCAGATTAAATTTGTTTCACATTCATATTTTCATATTTGCCATGAAAAGTACCAACAGAGTTATCTCACACTGCCAGCATTTTAAATTTAATATGATATAGCATTGATTTTACTATGAGATAAATTGTAATGGCAGACTGGTGCTTTCAGTTTGAGACTACTCATAGGTGGCAGTCAACATGTTCATTAAAAGTGATATCAAAACATAAAGTAATATTTGGACATGAAATGGGGTGTATTATTTTCTTAAGTTTTTTAAAATTTGTGTTGTGTTTTAATGAAGAAAACACATTTTAAAAATGGGCATAAAATCAACGAAATTAGTTTTACATATGTACATTTGCAGCTAGATGTCCAGTAGTTCATTATTGCTTGTTATGGAGATTTGTAGACTACAGTTTTTTTGAAACTGCAAATTCCATCCATGTCACATAATTTCGCGATGGTGAGTGAAATATCTCACGTTCAGTAGTCAGTATGTTAAGGAACAGTTACAGTAGCCTGTTTTTGTTTTAGATTACCCAACTACAATAATGAACAATTTACAACACAAATTATTGATGCTACATACAAATATAGCAGTTCTTCTCGGGCACACATTTTCTGTGTTTGCATAATTTGATTAATCAATATTTTATGTCTCCTGTTAAATTCATTAATTTGTTTTTACAGGTCAACAATGAGGACAGATGGCAAGATATTCAGCATGAATTTAAAGTTCCAAAACACTGCACAAATGGTGTACAAGCACTCAAGTACATCTATTTTAGGTAAGGATACTGAAAATGTTTAATTCTGTATATAGTCTGTACATAATCAGAATCATACAATAGCACAGTTACCTTAAATTGCCCATAGGTTTATATTTGAATTTCAATTTGTAAATATTTTCCTACCCTAGGTTCCTCAATACCTATGAAAAAGTTCATTTTTTGGGAGAAGATCCAAACCATCCCCGGATAGAGGAAGATGATCATCCATCAAGAAAGAAAGCTTGCACTCCTACATTTGGTTACCCATTGACGTACAATTCTGTTCAACATAGTGTATCAGGTAAGTAACATTTATTTATTTTAATCTTATTGATAGGGTATTGAAAAAATGTACGATTACATGTGCATTAGTATAATATTGAATAAAATTGCAAATTTAATTACATCAGTAACACATTTCAACTCGGATAAAATTAATGCTAACATAGATGCTATTGATTTCACTAATATCTAATTTGTTTATACACATTGTTCAAAATGAAAGTGAAACGAACAGGTACGTTTTATATTCAGTTGGTTATTACATTTATTGCAGTCTTAATCTGAAACCATTCCACAAATTAAGAGGTTTTAATGTAATCATATTCACCATACAGGAAGGGCAAAATATGTTTGATATTTGTCTTTTAAAAAATTCTGTTACTGAAGCAGAACAATCTAACTGGTTTGAAACTGGCCGTGTTAAATAAAAAATGAATCAATTAAATCTAGTTGTATATAAGTAAAGGGCAGCAACAAACCACTGCATTACTAAAGTAAATCTTAGTGCTCTATTACACATTATGACTTTGGGGCAAGGCGCAAAGCAGCACTTAAATTGTACTTGTTGTTTCATTATTTCAAGAATGGCTTCAAGTTAGTCACAGGCAGTGAATAATGTACTCGCCAGAAGGCTAGTGTTTTGTCAGTTTTAATCACCATAGCAGAAATTTACTTGCGCATGGCTTTGGGAGAGAGAGGACAGATGAATGCAGATTATGCTGATGTACAGTAGTGTTAGAATTAAAATGACAACTTAAAGTAGCATGGATTGGGTCAGGTTATCACCATTGGGGAAATGAGCATATGAATACTTTGTGTGCACATGTGTATATGTATATGTTGGTCAGTAAAAATTGATTAAAGAAATCATTAAACTCATATCTTTGTTACCTATTTTGGTTTGTCTGTCTTAGTTTATTTATAAAATGATTGGTTTTACTTGGATTTATTTATCCCTAAAATTATGACAGTTATTTTTATGGAAATATAGTAGTGTCCACTTTTTGTGTCGGTTGTCTTTTCGTGTCCCTTAAGAAAATGACGATATTTCACATATACCAAGCTCTACATAATTTTCTGCTAAAATACAAAAAAGTCTAACATTATCCCAGCATGTACGATATTTTAGTCATCAAAATATTTTATAAATAAGTACACAGTAATATAAATAAATATAAACTTGAAAACGACTCACTTTTCACTAATTCCAAAACTCCATTCCTAAAGTAATTGCTAGTTTTTAAAAATAGTGACTCATTTATTCTACCTTTATATGAAGTGTTTATTGTATAATCTTGGAAATACGAATGATAAAATATTTATTTAAGTTCATATTTATAAATTTGTTTGCGATCTAGCGAGTAAGGGTTGTTAGATAAAAACAAACATGGCTTCTGTTAATATATTTAGACGGATGAAAATAAATGCTTACACTGGATATAATCTTGCACCAAAATACAACAAATTAAAATTTGTATTAAAATATTTTGTTGATTAGTTTTTCAAATTATTTTCTTTCAGTTTATTTGTGTGCTATAGTTATGAAACACATATTCATCCATAATAATAAAAAAAATTAATCAAAATTCTATGATTTCGTTAAATCCAAGGCCAATGAAAATAATCCTCATACAACAATCAAATCCTCCACAGAAACATTTAATTGCAAGAAAATACACATCAGTCAAAAAAAAAAAAAAAAAAGTATTTGACCATATTACGAATTTTTATCTAGTCTACTGTGGTTAATTCAGAATTTAGTAGCGGGCACGAAAAGACAACTCCCAAATTCTGTCAACGTGGTTTTCACACGATGATGTAAACAAAAGATAAATGCCCCCTCATATTTTACTTATTTTTCAATTTTTAGTAGAAATTGTTGCGTTCGTGCTATGGGGTACGAAAAGTGGATACTCTACTGTACATTCTGTTGTCACTGACCACGTAATAGTATCTAATGCGTTATACTCAAGCTTGTGAACTTGTATCCTAATTTATTTCTGAAAAATAATAACAATAATCTTTATTTCACTTGTTTCAACTAAATAAATATTCTGTGATAATTTTTTTTCTATTGTTTCAGATGCTATGCGGCAAGCTCATGGTTTATCGACTGATCTTCTCCAAGTTAGTGATTATGATAAACTTGAGAAAGCATTGATCTCGGGACTTCCTAATGAAGTTGATTTTGTCTTCAATGTGTGTACATTGCTTTCCAATGAAGGTCGGCACTGCTTAAAACTGGAAAAGTCACAGCACATCATACCTCTATTGTTAGCTCATGTGGGAATCTTTGATGAAGAAGGTATGTGTTTTTAGACAATTGCTTATAGTTTGGTAGTGTAATTTGAAGTTGAGCTGTAACAATAAAATATCAAGGAATTTCAAGGAACATAACCATTGCATGTATTCAAGTAAACCATCTTAAAATTTAGTCAGATTGCATTTGTATGTTAACTTCTGAATGCTTCAAACAACATTCTTCATCCAGCATCATGAAAAGCTGATTTAATCATTAACATGTATGCATTCAGAAAGATACTAAATAGTTAGTCCATTTTAACAAGAATAATTATAGTGTTTTATTAATGACATGTTTTACACTAATGTATTTTTATTTTACAAAGTTTATGACTGTCTGTATTTTAGTTGTATTGGTGAATTATTACCTTTGTATGTATTATGTTTATTGTAATTCTACTAATTAAATTGTACTTTTTCCCTGCTATTTAAAAAGAAAATAATCTCTAACTGCACTGATAATTAGATTTTTCATTCACCAATATAGTAGATATCAGATTTATTCAGATGCTGTAATGGTAGTGAACATTATATATATTTTTTTTTTTTTTTTTTTTTTTTTTTTTGAAAATCCCTTATTTCTCGGCTATAAACACCATTTTTGTGAAAGGATGTGTGTTAAGATTTTTGTAACTAAAAGTCCCAGTTGTCACTATGGCCTTGCTAATTTTCCCAAACTGTCAGCCATGGACACTTAACATTTTTTGGGGGAAAATCTCTAGTTACTTTTAACATTTAATTCCATAGAATTTCTTTATTCATAGTAAGAATTATTTTCTCATGCTTGTCTTTTTCTCTCTAGATTTTACATGTTTTGAAGAATTGTACCTTAATGGATGGATAATGTATTCCAGAAGAGACTTCTTGCGGGTAAATATTTTAATAATCCTGACGATTAGTAGAATATTATATATAATGTGCTCCTTGTGTATTGATACCGTAACATTTTTTGATTTTTTTTTTAAATGTATTTATTTATTTATTTATTTAATTATTAATTATTTATTTAAAAAATAATAAATAAGGGTGGCAAAAAATCGGGGGACATTTTTAATGACTTAAACTAACCTAATATCCACTAAAATTAATATTCTGATTAATGAATTATTTAGCTGAAATGTAAATGGCAGTGGCATTATTAGCTGTTTGTACAGGATTTATTTGCCATGCACTGGATTAAAAACTACCTTGCTGCTGGATCATAACTAGCAATCAGATTTATTAAAGGTATCCTGTTAATTACATGTGTGTTAGAAAGTTTGTAATTATAGTATTTTTATTTTTCAGTTTTGGATTGAATGTGTAAAAAATGAAGCTGCAAGAAATCTTATCACATTTGGTGGTACACAGTATTCCAGAAGTAAGCATGGCTGTTATATTATTGTTTTTTATTATTTTAATTATGTTTAAGGATATTTGGGATGTCATAGTAATGTATTACATAATTTTGCAAATGTTAATTGATTAGGCTATGGGTACATAGTTTTTATTTTAGTGTCACTAGCAACTGCATGTAAATAACCAAATATCATTGTGTCATGTCATCCAGTAACATATAATTAAGTAGAGTTAATTATTATTTAAAAACTGTTGTAGTCATGGGCTCCTCGGTAGCCTAGTGGTATGCGCACCCGCCTGTCACGCGGTCGATCTGAGATCGATCCCTGACAGGTAGCCATTAGGGATTTTTCTAATAAAAATGTTTCTGATGCTGATATAACTGTTAGTAAAAATGTGTTGAGTGCGTCGTTAAATTTCTTTAATAATAATAATAATGTTGTAGTCATTGACTGAATTTTAAATGTAAATACCTCCCATCCCCAAGTATGTGTTTTTAAACTATTGTTAATGTATCCGTTACTATTTTTATCATCCTCAACAGTCTTATTTTGTTTGTACCTGAATATGTGAGTTTATTAAAAGCCATTTCAGTGTTAAAACTGTTACGAGAAATTATTATTATTGTTATGATTCTTCTTCTTCTTATTATTTTTAAAAATTATTATTATTATTATTTTATTATTATTATTTTTTTTTAATTTATTATTATTATTATTATTATTTTTTTTTTATCGAACAAGTTTACAGTATTAATATAATTTAGTAAAGATTTAGTTTTCAGATATTAGAGCCTTAATGCCACAGTTCTATAGTTGATGATGTTGGTAAAATTAGACATTAAACTTACGGAGATAAATATTCATTAATTTTTATTTTTATATTTACCAGAACCAACATTATTACAGAACAGCTTTCTTTCAAAATAATGTATAATAAAACACAATATCTGTTTGACAGGTTCCTTGTGTGGGGATGAAGTATTACATTTAGGTCGTGATGCTGGAATATATGATAAAGAAGGGCAGAGAACTACACAGGCAAGACATTATCTTCGAATCATCACACACACACACACACACACACACACACACACACACACACACACATATACACACACACACACACAAACAAAAGATTAAAAAACATACTATTTGTCTTTTTAAATCACAAAACATTTAAAAACACTGTTTGTCTTTTTAAATCACAGATGTTTTATGGAAAAATAATTCCTGTTGCTACATAATAGATTGCCAAAAATCAATTTGATGTAAGTTGATGTAAGATGATTAAAATTTCTGAAATAAGTTTTTTTTCTCCAGATATTTTGCTTATAACTAGATTTGCAAGAAATTACATTAAATTAGAAAGTTTGTAACAAAATTCTATAAAATATAATTGCACAAAATAATGGGGGGAAATTGAACTAAAGGGACAAACTTCTAATGGTAGACAGTGAGTTGACTTACAATAGTTCACACACAGTAGACAAATGGTTAACAAAAAAGAAAAGATACTGTAAATCATAAAATATTAGTGACAATAAAATTTAGCGAATGACCCAACAGAGACATATTAGCATCGTAAAACTTTAGCGAAGTCGGCAATTTAAAAAAATAAATATTTTTATTTTTATTATTTTTTTTGTTATTTTTAATGTAAAAGGGATGTTTGGAAGAAAAAAACGTTTTGTTTGTTCAGTTAATCACTGACAAAACTATTGCACAGCAGCCTCCAATCACGTTGTAGAGGTCGTAAGAATGATTACACTGAGGTGTAATTACCTCTCAGCTATTGTTCTAAGCGATTCCCAAAATTTCATGAACTGGGTAGAGGTTGAGTGGATCATTTTGTTAATCAACAGTGATGGGGCCCGGAACAAAGCGTAATGAATTAAATAAACTTTAAGTATAATAAACAAAATTACATTAAAAAAAGCAAAGATGCTTACAAACTGTTTTTAAACACACCATTAATGAGGCCAATCCAGCCATACTGTATTTGGTTGTGTTTAACATTCATTAGAGCTTGTGGTGTGTGTACGTGCCGAGTCTATGACCATACATGACGGGTTCGTAGTAATGTGTGCGCTGTTCATTTGTAATAAGTAAATGCCTCTTTTTAAAACTTGTTTTGACTTTGATTTTTTAATTATATTTAGCGTCATGAAATATTAGTGGTTTTTATGTCCTCGGTAAATTTACTTAAGTTTTATGCTTGCTAAAATGTTCTGATTTACAATATTCACATTCTCAGACAGAATCCATATTTTTTTGGATAAACTTGCTAATATATAAGATTAACAGCAAAAATATTTGAGCTGCATTGCATAAGATGTATGTTGTTTCACTATAGCTAATAAATGTTATTTTATTTTTACTATTTTACAGCTAGCAGTTCTTCTACGGAATCTGTCTTTTGAAGAAGAAAACCAAAAAATATTAGCAACAGACCCTTTAGTTTTCAAGTAAGCATATATTAGTATGAATTATTGTTCATATATGATTATAGAAATTCAGTGTAAAGGGCCTAAAAGTAGATTTTATTATGCTTATATATTGCAATGCAGTGAATAGAGCAAGTAGCAGTATTTCAACATCACAGGTTTAAAAAAAAAAATACACTCCACTAATCTTTATGTAAATAAATAAATAATAAAATGTTATTTATAAATAAATAAAACATAGCACACACATCTTTTTAATACTTTTTACATCCAAATATAATTCTGGTTTTGTGAAAAAAGAAATCTGAGAAAAAAGTGTTTTTACTCAAAACCATTTAGCTGTTACAAAGTATTTAACTCAGATGCATTAATTTTTTATCTTTTTTATGAGTCACAATATTTCAGATAACACAAAAATATACCTCAATTTTTTAAGTGTGGCACCAAATGTTTTTAAGTTGACAAACACTAGAAAATCCTTTAACATAGTTTGTGTATGTACATTTACATGCACGTTTGTGACAGTTAGATAGGGAGGAGTGTGAAAAATAATAAATGATAAGACTGTAAAATGTTTTTTGTTTTATTGTGTTTCAGATTTCTACTTTTGTGTGTCCATAGTTCATATGGATCATTAAAGCAGTTGGCTCTTGACACATTAGGCAATCTGGCTTCTCAGGTGAGTGTTTTACATAGAAAAATATATTTTGATTTCATTTTTTTCTTCAAGTTATTAAAATTATAAGCAAATATTTCCTTGCATTTAGTTATTCAAATAGGTTTTCTGAGTAAAGTGAGTGTGTGTTTGTGTATGTATGGAGAGAAAAAGAATACGCTCATCCAATTCTTCCTTCTATGTATCCAAATATGTTTTTTGTTTTAGATTTACATCTTGTAGTCGTAACTGATGAAAGCAGCTCTGTTTCTATGTATTCAATAAAAATAAGAAATGGACCCAGAGAGAGAGAAATGTTTTATTTAATGATGCACTCAGCTCATTTTTATCTACGGTTATATGGCATCAGGAGTATGGTTAAGATAGTGAGAACAGAAACCTGCTGCTGTCACATAGGCTATTCTTTCTGATAAGCAGTAAGGGGTCTTTTGTATGCACCATCCCATAGACAGGATAGCACTTACCATGGCCTATAATACACCAGTCGTGTAGCACTAGCTGGAATGAAACATAGCCCGAAGGGGTCCACCATGTGGGATCGATCTGAATATCCACTGCACCATGAACAAATGTGCATACCACTGAGCTATGCCCCGCTCTCCCAAATGGACTCAGATTACTACTGCTAGTCAAAGTAAAATGGAACTTGAATGTTTTCATCAAAGTTTTTGTACCGGTGCTTTCACTATCAGTTTGTAAAGATGGGGTTCATTGTATTTTATAGATGGTGCTGGCACCAGCTGAAGATAGTAGTACCAAGTTACTGCTGGGGCTAGTCACAGATGGCCTTTACTCAAATGACAAGTTCATTATTGTAAGGGGTAAGTATTTGCTTTATTCTTGAGCTTGAATTGGAAAATCAGTTCCCCACCCTGGACCATGTAATGGTGTTGATAATTGTTTTTATAATTCAGTTGATATACACTGTAACTGACGTCCAGTAATTTAGCCTTTATTTAAATGTTTTATACATATGAACCACAATATTTTGGGCAAATGATTATTTATTTTAGGGCTTCTGTTCATATAATAATCTAATTTAATGTCAGAGTAGCTATTTCACTCCTTTACTAATTCCTGAAAGTGATAGTGACATTCTACCATTCCTGAGAATTATACTATTAAATTACCAGTATTACAGAAGTTTATTTGATTAAATATCAGTGTTTTATAGTCTGTTATCATCCGTCATGATACTTTAACCATTTTACACATATCTGTAAGCAAAAATCCCAAACCCCAAACCTCCAACCCTCCAAAAACCCACCCTAAAAATCCCTGCACCTTTCCACAGAGTTCCTTGTAATGCTTAGCCATCTGTCTTAATTTATTAATAATGTTTCTGTTGTATGTTATTCTATTATTCCTTTAATTTACAGCTTTAGAGATCCTTGGCAAATTGTGCTTCACTGAACAGAATGAGCTGATACTGTCAGAAAACCTTGAAGACAAGACTTACAATCGGCTGTGTCAGCTGCTGACAGTGTATGACATCCAGCTGATCGTGCACACACTGGAGACCGTGTATCAGCTTTCAGAACTGGGCGACCAGACCACAACTAAGATTGCTGCTGTCAGAAATGCTGTTGGTGAGTATTGTCACAATGTCACTAAATTGTTTAAAACATAAAATAGTTTGATAAATATGACATGCCAAGTAATAGCAAAAAACTTATTTATGATATAAAGCAGTAAGAATGATAGGCAGACTAAATTAATTGTCTCCCCCCAAATGTTCAGCAATGATCAGATTTGATTGTAGTTTTATTTAATTTTATTTGTTTGTTTGTTTAAGTTTGTACATATCTAACCTGTTTTGCTATCTGGCTAAAAATAATGTTCTTATATGAATTGGTAAAATATATAAATTTACACAAAGAAATTTAATGATAAAAGCAAAATATTTATTTGAGAAAAAACTAACCTTTGACACTCAATAGTCAATTTATTTTTGCTAGGGTGTTGTTAAACATTCACTTAAAAATAGCATGTACAGACAGCTATAAATTACACTAATATTGTGACGTTCCACCATTACTGGCAAATGGAAACACCTAAAGAAAATAGTCTATTTAAATTAAAAATTCTCATAAGAAAACCCATGTACAAAATTGAACTTGTCATCCATTTTTTTCTCAAGTTTAAATACATTGTTTACAGTATGACTGAAAAAAGATAAATATTTCTATGATTTATGCGCCATACATTTTCTACTGTTATTTAAAAACTGTTGTTATTTTTTTATATTGTAGATTTGCTAATCAGCTTGTTGACGGTGGAGGCCCAGTCGTATGGCCCCAACTCACTGATTGGGATCAAAGTGGTGGAGTGTGTGCAAGCCCAGCCAGCTGCTCCATCCACAGCCTCTGTAGCAGAGCTCGATAACCGACCACCTGCAACCATGGTCATGCAGCCTCCCGGAACATCCGTTTCTAGTTAGTATTGACTACATAACTTTAATTGTTAGGCAAGTCAGATTCCAAATACTTACAAAATTCAGAACAGAAATTGTTACTGTGCTCTAGCTTAACCCTCTGACTACTGAATTAATTTGTTTAAAAAACGTTTTTGAGTGGGTTGAAATTTTCTCCTTTTTCTTATATTTCTTTAACCTTCTGACTACTGCAGGCCAGATATATCGCCAACGTCACGAACATTGCCGAACTGTTTACGGCCGACAGTGTGCTCTTTTGATAGGTTTTCCAGCCTTTTTATAGACTGGTAGTAACCGGTAATACATTATAAAACGTAACACAGTCTTGGGAAGCCATTTCCATGTTTTGTTTATATCGAAAATACTTTAGACTTTTGAGTTGAAAATGCGATTTTCTTCAGGAATTTTCATTTGTCACAATCGCCACAGGAATTGATAGCTTCTTGAGAAAGGAAATTTCTTAATAAATTCAACTGTTTTACGAAAAAAGACATTCACAAAATTGTATGATACAGATCGAAACTTGCAATCTCCAAAACATTGTAGTTCAAAATTCTCAGTAATTATCATTGAACAAACTACTGGACGTCTAGCTGCAAATGTACATACGTAAAATTCATTTCGTAGATTTTTTGCTCATTTTCAAATAATTTTTTCTTGGTTAAAACAACTGTAAACATTTAAAAATGTACGAAAATAATACTTTCCGTTTTATATCCAAATATTAATTAATTTTTTTATGAAACTCAATTAAAGAAATATGAGAAAAAGTTGAAAATTTCAACACACTCAAAGCATTTTTTACACAAATTAAATCAGTAGTCAGAGGGTTAATTAAATGTTTTATCAAAACGTGAAATAATATTTGATTATAAAATGGGGAGTATTATTTTTGTGTATTTTTAAAAAATTTGTTGTATTTTAATTAAGAAAACAATAATTTTAAAATGAGCAAAAAATCTATGAAATGAGTTTTATGTACATACGTTTACAGCTAGACATCCAGTAATTTGTTCATTATTCTAATTATTGAGATTTTTGGACTACAATTTTTCGGAGATCACTAGTTTGGTCTATATCACACAATTCAGTTTTCCGTAAAATGGTCAAATTTATTAAGAAATTTCCTTTTTCAAGCAGCTATGAATTCCTCATGGCAATTGTGACTTTCTGCCATTAATGACAAACTCAAAAGTTTAAAATATATTTGACATAAACAATACATTAAAATGGCACACCAAGACTGGTTTTTCTATTTTGTTATGCTGTATAATGTATTACCTGTTACTACCAGTCTATAAAAAGGCAGGAAAACAGATCAAAGGAGCACACTGTCAGCAGTAAACTGCTCGGCAGTGTTCGTGACATTGGTGAGATATTTTGCGTGCAGTAGTCAGAAGGTTAAAATGGTAATGACATACATCCAATAATATATGTTATACCCTCCATACCCTTTGACAGAAACAAGTAGCTTGTAGCTAACAATGATTACCATAATTCTGTTTGACAAATTATTACATGTATGTTATTTGAATTTTTATTTCCCCCCCCCCCCCTCCCCCAACTTATAGGTTTTCCCCATGTAATTTCATATACATTGTTTCAAATGGTAACTTTTGTATTTTTCTAATTGTTATGTGATATTATATAACCGTCACAATTTCTTTAAAATTTTTGTCAATATTTATAACCTTTAAAAGTACAATTTATATGAAAACTGTCAAATTTTAGCAAAAAAACACAATATAATTTATTAGTATGAATTGTTGTTTTTTACATTTATTTTATTTACAGCAAAACATTCATTACTGCGATCCCCAACAGTGAACTCCACAGTAAGTTCAGAATCGCCATCTGACATCGAGTCCACCACTCTTAATTGGTAAGAACAACAATTGTAGCAGGTTAAAATAACATTATCTGATGCTATTCGTACAGTCTAATAGTTCAACAGAGATATTATTATAATTTGATTTTGTAAATGTTTCATTATTTTACTGCAGAGGCAATCAACTTATCAATCTTTTTTTTTTTAATAACCAACAATAAAAAACATCTTTCCAAAAGATATGTTACTTTGCTACTTTTAAGCTTTTAATTTTTCACTGAATAAACTAATCCTACATTGAATAAAAAAATCCTACATGTCAGACTAGATATTGTGTAAAACATGGTTTTTTCCCCATTTAGAGGTGAATGTAAACATTCTTACCTGTAAGGATTTTAAAATATGTACAATTTTTATATTCTTGTCCTACAAAGTGTCTTACAATGTTGTCATTTGCTTGTTTATACATTCCAAGCAATTCTCATTAGTGTGCCTCATGAGTGTATTGATGAAAAAATATTTGCTAATAACATGTTAGGTACATCAGTAAATCATTGAATATATCAAACAAATTTTGAAATATGATTAGTTTGATTTCTCATTGAAGGGAAGTAAGCATTTTTGGATGTGAGAAGTTAAATTTACAAGAAATTACATCAGAAATTAAATCAAATTATGTTCAAATGTTTTTATAAGATGTGTTCAAACACATTTAGTTCTTTACTACTCTCATCTATTTCTGTGTTCATTATGTTGGATGTTTTAACAGGTTGCAAGCTACATATGAACATAAAAAGGGTGCTAAAGTTACGCAAGTGGAGCTGTATTCAGAGTACATCCAGTTCTCTCGGAAATTTGGCATTGGAGATGTGTTGCCTTCAGCTGATTTTATTCAACTTGTTAAGTATGTAGATTTTTTGAATAATATATACCAAGCACTGAATAATTTATGTTTAAAATAGATTCTGAATTTATTTATGATCATTTTTACAATGTTTCCTTTTTTAATTTAATTGAACCATGTTTATTTAAAAGTTGCAAGTATAATATGCATTTCTCAGTTCACTTTCACGAGGAACCATTATAAACTAGATACGTGTATTGGTTGTATCTTAGGGAGCAGGGCATAGCTCAATAGTAGGCATGTTTGCTCATGGTGCAGTGGGTTGCCGGATTGATCCCACATGGTGGACCCTTTACGCTATATCTTGTTCCAGCCAATGCTCCACGACTGGTGTATGAAAGACTGTGTGCTATCCTATCTGTGGGATGGTGCATATAAAAGACCCCTTGCTGTTTATCGAAAAGAGTAGCCTATATAGCGGCAATATATTTCCATTCTTATTGTCATAATAGTCCTTAATCATAATCCTGATGCCATATAATAGTAAATAAAATGTGTTGAATGCATTGTTAAATAAAACATTTCTCTCTCTCTTATTTTATCTTAATATGGATCATATGAATACTGTGTGACATTACATAAATACATTTATTATATTACTGGGGTTAAATAGAAGATTGGCTTTTAGTATGAATATGCTAAATCTTAGTTGCACAATTTATAATTTGTGTGTGGTTTAAATTGTACATGGTCCACAGTAAGAATATCAGAATTTTATAACATACTACTATTTGCAAACTTTGAATAGAAAAACTGTTCCACTACAGCAGTGTCCCAGTTGTCTCCCATGTCCGTTGCATTGACAGAGGTGTAGTATAATGTAAAACCCTTAATATTTTAAATCTGTAGTTGAAGCTTATGGACATTAATAAAATAAAATTTAAATATTGTTTTATTCCACGTGCCATGCAGTTTGTGAAATCATATAGCCCAGATAACCGTTTGTTTTAGGAACGGCCAAGTTGTGATTTCTGTTATTTTATTTTATGATAAAATTTGTTTCCTTTCACTTTTTTAAACAGAGTTGTCTTCCCTCAGTCAGAAATGATAGATGTGAAGAATGCAGGTGGTGACAAAGAATCTTGCTTTGGTAACATAAGCAAACGATCAGTTCCAAAACAGTTTTCAATATCACACTCTGGTAAGTTTAATTTTTTTTACCATGTTCACTTCATAATTACTCTATGCAATGAAAATAAGAATACCATTGTTCCACTAATTCATTATGCACATATGATTGCAAGAGCATTAGTTACTGTTACAGTTTGCATTTACTGTTTAACATACTAGTCAGAATTCAGAATTACATTAGTTTTCAAAGTACAGTCTCTGGTGTTAGTTCCTATTCTAAATCCCAGTGTAACTCCACTTTTAATTTACTTGTGAGTTGTCATCATTAACGCTATCGTCAAATGCTGCCTTTTTATAAGCTACTATATCGGCAATTTTTAAAATGTTTTAAACATTTAGCGGAGACGATCAGTTTTGTTCCATGCAGTGGATACGGTCAGCATCACAGCCATTTAGCTACTCTCGCTATCTAGGTCAAGCGCTTATATAACATTGTATTCAGTCCACAAGATAAAAAGTGGGTCACTCTGATTTCGAACACACGCATTGCGGGATTCCGTTGTATGAGATAATGTGGTACTTTGACTGTTTTGGGAAGTCAGTAATGGCGACAACACCTGAAACAAGGAAATAAAAAATAATAAAAAATTAACAGCTTCATCATTAAAACGACATAGACGGCAGTAAAAATAGCACAAAATTGACTTTTCAGATACACAATATGGCGGCAATTCTTGCAGATTATGTAGGTGATTTGATGATATCCGGTGATAGCAACGACTGACAAGTGTCAGAGTAATACTGTTGTGCTTAAATTTTGAATTAGTAATCCACGAAAATCAGATATATATCCATACATAGTAGTTTTAATGTAGCAGAAGCTTTAATCGTAATGTATTTATATGCATTCAGTAGCACATATTTAACAACCTGTAACAACACTGTAATATATTGTTATTAACCGTTGAAAAAAATAGATGTGAGCCCACTTTTTTGTGACCTGTGTTTGAAATGCTGTTTTTAATTTAAATAAGCTAGAATGGCAAATCCATTGCAAAATGCATTTCCTTTTATGTAGTAAACATAATTGGATTAACTGTTCTAAATGCTTAAGTACTATAAATATTCCACAGTCTGTACCTTCGGTCTTTTAAAGGTTTCTCTATTTATTTGTTCTATTATTCTACTTACATTACCATGGTATAAATGTTTACTTAGAATAATTTTAGTTACACAATTTATTTTTCAACTTTAAAATGTCAATGTTTGCATATTAGAGCTCTAACTACTGCAAGTGAAAATTACTGGTTGTTAAACTGTGTGTGTGTGTGTGTGCACTGTATATAGTTCTTTGGGGCTGCATAATTGTATGCACATTGGAAGAACAATAGTTATATAAAGTTACCTCTTTTCTCCCCTAACCTAAATGAGATCTAATTTGACTTGTAGCATATATAAGACGTCTTGATGCTGAATGTGTATGTTGTAATTCTGTTTTGTTTTAATCTCTGGCATTCTTGTATTCTTGTAAAGCATGTGTATTTCTTAGAATACCAGGTAAATGCATTTTGATATAATTATTTGGTGATATTTAGATAATGAGGCAAGCTTTAGTGATCATGTTACTGTTAATGAACTGAGTCAAATAATCACAACCGGTATATCAAAATGTAGTAACCTGGTATTTTGTTTATCATGCAACCCTTTTCGTCCCTACTTTGTCTGTTTTTAAATAAACAGAATTACCTCACACAGTTCCAGTATTGATGTGAAACTAACATGAAGCTACTTGTGTTGTCTTTTAAATTAATATAAAGCACTGGTTTATTCCAAATCAAATACAAGTTGAAAGCTTGACATTTGAAAAATAAATGAAATTCTAATGGTACGCTAAATATAAAAGGTTTATTTATGTACTTCATAATGTTTGTGCAAATAAATGTCTGTTAAATTAAGTAAGGAAACAAACCCTTGTCATGTGCAGAATTCATTTCCTTGTAATCTGGTAACATACCTGTTATCAGGCAATGAGTAGAAAACACTTCATGTTATAGTTTAGATATTATTAAGTAACTGAAATCTTGGTTGCATGACACACACACACACACACACACACACACACACACATACATACATACATACATACATACATACATACATACATACAT
>JAUTBY010315083.1:0-10073 GCA_032361585.1 Peltospira operculata | reverse complement strand
ACACACACACACACAGACACACAGACATACATACATACATACATACATACATACATACATACATACATACATACATATACATTATAATAATATCACATACAACAAAAAGACAGTTTTATATTAATTAAGATTTTATTCCTCAAAATGAGTTGAACAATAAAATTAATTGTCATATGTACACAAAAATGTCTAGGGTTTCTACAATTTCCAGCATTCTGGTTCTTGTACAACAATATTTGAATGGCTATCCAAACCATTACACATTCATCAGTGTTCAGCCGAGGTTAAATTAACAAAAAATATATATAAGAAAAAAAAAAGAAAAAAAAAAAAAAAGAAAAAAAGCCATTTATTCAGTAGGCTAAGTTTCTCTCCTCTGGTGACTGTAACTATGACAACACATTAACAACAATACACAATAACAGGGTACCAACTACATAGATCATCGGCAATATCAAATGTCACGGGATGATGATAGGAGAAAAGAAAGAACAGTTATACCATCGCTTCTTAGATCTGTCACATTCAGTCATTTAATCATATCAAAATAAAATAAAAATACATAATAATAATAATAATAATAATAATAATAATAATAATAATAATAATAATAAGCATTCAATGCATATTTTGTAAACCATAGTCCTTTGATCTATTGTTTTGGAAAACAAAATGAAACAAAATAACATAAACACTATGTTTATCCATCTGCCTATATTTACATAATTTGAAGGGGGAAATAATAATGAAAGAGCGAGCGAGAGGGAGGGAGAAAGAAAGAGGAGGACAGAAAAAGAAAGTGGGCTAGCACTAAAATATTTTAACAAATGGGACAGGACCGGGCCCAATAAGCAGTCCTTTGGTCATCACAGATTAAATCCAACATACGCACACTTACACCGGTCTTGCAGACTGGTGCAGGAAATGCTAAAATATTTGATCTTTGGACAGCACCAACATTGCATTGGAGATTGTTCAGATGCTAAGTGAATTCTGTTGTCTCAATATCCAGCCTTCCACCAACAGTAGCAAGTCTGCAACACCAACATGCAAGATGGTCAGACTTACACACAAGATGCATGACACTAGCATTTTGTTTTTATATTCTGCAGGCTGAATATTAGATCTTCCTAACATTAGCACATCCAATTGGATTATTATAGTCTTGTTCATGAAATTTAAAATACATGCAGGAAAATATATATAAGACATATTTCAAATTTAACAAAAACAACATAAATATCAAAGGGTTATAATATTATTGTTACCCAGTGAATTTTAATTGAGTGTGATTAATAACACACAATCATTCACACAAACAGGCCCTATGTAACAGCTCTGAGCTCCAGTTTGATTATAGGCACCAAAGAAATGGGGTTTACCTACACTCGCTTCTGTAATGTACTTGGTATCAGCATTCTGCACCTCACTATCATGTTATTAGCTATCAAACTAAATATGACAAATTCAGCCAGGCATCAAAACACACTGGATGATTTGCATTTCTACATGGCATACTTACTTATAGTTATAACAAGAGTACATGTTTAACAACTCCTTTTCAAATATTTATTTTACTACCGGTATGATTTATTACTGTGCTGCATGCCATCCTTGACACCCAATACAAATATTATATAGTTGTTTTGGATGTCAAGGTCAAACTGATTTGGAAAATGCTTGACATTTTGTACATGTTTAACTGAAATGCAATTACTATCAATAAATACAGATTTCACAAAATGGGACATGTATTAGTCAATATATATATTTCAGTCATATCAGTTTAGTGTTGTTAATTTAAACATCATATTATAAAATGATGGCAAACAAGCACCATGTGAAAAACTCCAAATATAAACAAGAATTATTGTACTGTTTAACAGTGTTAATAAATTTTTTCAAAGTGACCCTTTTTGGTGAAAACAGTAAGTAGGCTCAGAACCAAGATGAAACAAGAAACAATTGTCATCAAGATAC
This sequence comes from Peltospira operculata, assembly GCA_032361585.1. NCBI lineage: Eukaryota > Metazoa > Mollusca > Gastropoda > Neomphalida > Peltospiridae > Peltospira > Peltospira operculata. The sequence goes on along the minus strand of JAUTBY010315083.1, from coordinate 8,093 downwards.
ATAATATGGATATCACAATCAACATGCATGTTTTAGAATTGTTTCTGAACTTGTAACTTTAGCTTCAATATTTAAATCTAAAAGCAAACATTGTGCCATTCCACCAACTTAATTTCAGCATAAGGGTTGATTGCAATATACACATCTGGGACTTGTTCCACAGAGTGATTGTAAAACAATGACCTCTACAAATAGCTACAGTAATAGCTACCAATGATGGCTGTTGCAATACAATCTCTTCATGGAATAAGCACCATATTGCTGTCCTGTTCAGGTATCTGAATGATTTTATAACCATTTCTGCTACTACTGGTACATGTACTATTATCTGTCACTTTATCCTAGTTAAATGCAAATACCCAATGATCACATTCAGTTTATTATGTTATTTGTTGAGCACATACCAAGGTACATGAAATGAACATTTCAATTAGTCTTATTCTAATACCACACATCCAAATAACTGATTACCCTTAATTTAGAGGTAGTTTAAGTTATAATGTTAAATTTGTTGTAAATTATGTTTTTCTTTAAAATATTCTAAACACTAGGTTTACTGTAATATGTTACGATTACTTAAAGAACATTTTGTTCAGTAAGTAGTAGTACTGCAGTGAGATTCACAATGCAGGTTTGTTTGCCACATAACAGCTCTATATTTTAAATACTAGTCACGGTTTCCAGTATTAAGGCGAGAAACAAATACTTCAATGTGATGTACTTGAAATCAATAATCCCCATTGTAATTTGACAAATTTAGGTTATTGAGGTCAAGATTGTCACATCATTTAGTGTGGAATGTTTGTGGTAGACAACAGATATATCATCATCAAGCACTTTTGTTATCCAAGACTTGGTTATGGTTTTATTTGTACATGTATATCCTTCCTGAATGTCAGTAATCTGTGTGTAATCAGTTTAACACTGGTCAATTATTTGCTGCTGTTTCAGCAGTTTCTTAGAAACCAAAATCATGGAGCCATGGAAGCAGAAACAAAGAAGACTAGATTTCATGACAGTTTGACCTTTGGTCCAGTACAGAAGCTATGTACCTGCATATTCACATTTTCAGTCATTTTAGGGAGCTCTTCTCCACCACTTACAAATATTATGTACATATATTTACAAAACATCTTAAATCTATTTTCAGCTTTTGTTACCACATTGTGTTATGTTTAAGCTAGACTAGTTTTATTTAACATGACCCATCTTGCAGCTGAAATACAAATAAAATTTACAAATATTTCTCTTCCCACTGCAAGTCTAAATGGTTTAATTCTGTTCCATTTTCAAACTGCATTTATATAGATTTTTGTATGATCTTCAGTTGCAATTGTACCCCACTATTATTTGATCAGGTGGGAAAAAGTAAAAAAGGAATCATGTAAATTATTTTCATAAAACTAGAGTAGCCTAAATAAAACATATAATTATTTAAGAATTAAAAATTATATATAATTAGTAATAATAATTATTATTTTTTTTTATTTTTTCGGTGGGATTATAATTTGAATTACTTACTTTTTGTTAAAATTTGTTTTCACTGCTATAGCCATAATAGGTAAAGGCAACCCAAGTAACTGGGGTATTTAATAACAATTAATACTTACACCAGTTGGTTTTCTCACAACACTGCATATACCACAAACTGCCAGTGTGATTAGTGTGAATGGACATGCATATGTATAATCCAGAACAAGACTGCCTGCAGACAACAGAATTCACATTATCTTCGAGCCTTTTCGTTGGCACCACAAGGCTCACAACAGAACAACAAGGGTGACCAATAAGTCACCATTTTAAGTACCCAGGAAAACAAAACAAAACAAGAATGTACAATACTCATGGCAAAGAGATCACTTTGGCCTTACCCAGGGCTGACTACAATGCAACCTTAGCTTAGCATTTTGCTGTACATACACACACAGAATTCAAGCTAAAATCACATGGTTACCAACAGGGAAAAGTTTTGATTTGCGTATTTAATGTTGAGACATATCAAAGTTGGACCCTGGTATTTGCCTTAAAAATAATATCATATATGCTGACAGAATGAGAACAAACTGTAATAGTTCTTTCCACATTACACAATCTCAAATGAAGCCATCAAAACCAAAGTACAGCCAACACTAAATCTAATGCACCCAACAGCCAATTTGCTTTGTGTTGGGGTTTTAGTGTAGCATTCATTCTAAATCTGACAATTACAAACAAAAGTACTGATACAATACACAGCTGACCAGAATTAGTTTTTTGAAAGCTTTCAGGTTTTTTTCATCCCCTCCCCAAATGCAATACAACTTTATATTATGAGTACACATAGTTCAATCATGACTCAAAACAGTAAATTGTACTGTTAACTCTACTAGCTCAAAAAAATAAATAATAATAATAATAATAATAATAATAATAATAATAATAATTTAAAAAAAAAAAAAAAACCCTAAGAACCAGCGTATCAGTCTCACATTTCAGTTCATCCACAACACCAGTTTAATGACACAGTTTTAAAATAAAAATGTATTTAAAAAAAAAAAAAAAAAATCCATAAAATACTACTCCTGTAGGATTATTTAACTTTTACACAAAATGTAATAAGTCTCTGTTGCTTTTACTTTAATTACCTGAGGTGATGAGAATTATTTTGCATGCATCACAAATATATGCAACACCTTGGCAAATTGGCAATGCATATACATATATTAAAATAATATATTCTCTGGACATATTGTTTTGTACATGTCACACACACTCGGAGAAATTAGCTCCAATCAAACTACACACTAAACCATTCTTACGAATGGGGATGGATGCAACAGCTGCCATTATTATCTCTTTTTTTTTTTCTTCCAGTGAATCACATTTCAGCTAATTATTAAATATATCACAGAAAACAATATCCATGATTGCAACGGAAGAAAAGGCTGCTTTGCTCGACCTAGACATTTTTATGTAAATCAACATTATATATCTAGGTAAAATGTTCATGCTGGAACTACTAGTAACTGTCTTTTTATCGGCTTGGATGTATGTGTAATAAATATACTGCTAATGTAGCATGGTCAGTGCACCAAAGTAAAGACAAAGTATTTGTCAATCAGAAAGAGAAAATTGTTTGCCTCCACTTCAGGCACTCATGCACTATTTATAAAAAAATGTTTTGATACTCTCTTTTAAAATAAATTACATAAATATTAAGAAGTTGACTGTTCTCTCTTCAAAAGCTGATATGAGAATACTCCTAGACATTTTTCTATGTCCATATAAGAAAGACTGTAAAATATGTTGCCATGACACACATGTAGTTAATTGGCAAATAAACTGAAAAGGAGCTAACATCATAGCCCTATGCTGCCTTCTTCTGGATGTTAAAAGAGATAAGACCAGGGGGGACAGGAAATGGTATTCAAAATCCATATAGTGTTTGTAGCCATACATGTTGTACGTACAAGTAAAACATAAACATTTTAAAACATCAACAAAAATTAATAAAAATAAAATGTACTTCCAACAGACTTCGCCACTGCCTCAATAACAAGTCTAGAATTATTGAATGACCTTTTGCTATCTGAATGGACTGTGTTCACTATATTGTAGTTTATTGTCTTTTCTGTAGTTCGCAGTAACATGATAACCAGATCTCTCTTGGAATAACCGTGTCTGTCCGTCCGTCAACATTATGCTACACACAGCACTATATCCAGTTATATCCATTGTGTGACAACCGTCGTGGTATCAGAGAGACTCTGAATACGGTGAATCATCGAAATAAACTTTGCTGTCCATACTACATACATCACTGCTCCCACTGCCAATGCTGCTGTGGTCATCATAGAAATCACTTTGGGCACTATTATATCCAAGGATGTCTATTTCATCTGGAAATAAAAATAAAACAAATGTAAATTTAAACAGCTTTTGATAAAATGGCAAAACAATTCTCAAAGTTTAATATCACTTTTCCTTTTTAAACCATCAGTATATATACACATCAGAAATCAAAGTACTTACTGAAATATAAAATATAAGAATAAAAGTTACTTCATAATTTTTCAGAAAGGAAATATCCAAATCATCCATCAAATTAACACAAAGATTTAAAGTTACAGTAAGAAAATACATTAAATTTTTTTTGGATATATATATGCATTCCTGACATTTACTGAAATTTCAAAACAGAAACTAAAAATAATTATTATCTGTTTTTAATTTGGACAAATTCCTTTTAGTATCAAAGAATTGTTCTGTATTAGAAAGTGTCTATTTTAGGTCCACTGCGACACTTGTAAGAAATAATTAGTTAAAAACATATAGCACTTTGTTTTATGAATATACACCAATTAATAATTAAATGAAAGTTTTGACCCTCTATAAATCAGGAAGTCCATAAGTTATAAAATAATAACACGACTCTTAGTTTCTACAAAATCACAGACACACTGCACACCAGCATGGGACCTCATAGTACATGTAAACAAGCCCTGAAATCAACAGGTGTCACATAGCAGAAACTGAATACCATTCTGCAACTTTATACAACATCATACACACCAGTCGTTTTCGTCTGGACAGATAATGGTCTAAGTATGTCCCTCCTGTCATCTATCACCCATTAAGCACCGTAATGACAAACACAGCTGACTAATGCACTCACCAGACTCGTGCTCTGAGTTAGTTGAGGTAGTTGAGTTTGTAGAAGAACTACATTCACTAATACTCCGTTCCTTGCTCACTCTGTACACTCCGACGCTGAGCTGGTCTAACTTCCTCTGTAGGTGTCTTTGTTCCCTCCGAAGCTGCTCTTTTAGCATATTCGTTTTCCTCTGCTTTTCTTCCAAGATCTGTAGCAAAGTAAACAATATCAGTTAAGAAGAGCCAAATAAAAATTAACCCCTTCACCACTATTTCTGTAGTATATGGATTATCACATCCTGAGTAGTTTGCATGGTTGGAAAAATTTAGATATAATACCCTGGCTTAAAACAATGTTCTAATGTATAATTATACTACAGGGTATAATCTACCATGTATTTTGGGGCCTCTTACAGGCCCCATTCCCCTAAAGTGCATTCCCAATCTAATACAAAATTCTTCCCAATTATGACTTAATAATTTCCCATGTAAGATAATTATACCTGGAAATAACTTAATGCCTTATGATATATGTGAGGGGAAAAAAAATTCATCACTTTGTGAACATATTTATTGTTCTACAGTGAAGACATAGCCAGCAAGACAGCGAATTTATTAACCCAATACTGATATTTATCATATTTTGTTAAGTCTCATTTCCCTTATTAAGGCATATTTTTCCCAATCCGCTGTAAAGGGACCCTAGAAAATTGAGCTAGATTATACCCTGTACTAGTGAATTACTTTACAATTATAAGATTTACTACATTTACAAAGAATATTTTGTTTAGTATCACCTTGATTTTGTTACACAACTCTGAGGTATTACAGCATCAGGGCCAGTCAGAAAACTGGAATATACAATTTGTTTTAGGACTAACTGCTAATCAATTCTACTAACATGTTACATAACATCGTCAGATAAATTCTAGAACCAAAACCTTCCCTGATTATAGTTATAAACCACACACAATGCTTGGTGCTTTTAGAAAAGGAGGAAAAATTGGTTTTCAGAGTGCCTGTGAACTGAATATTAATACTACTTATTTAGAATTAATCAACTCATGTTTATGTAATTAATTATTCTGTACTACATAGTAACATAAACATATGAAACTAAAATGTTCAGATATCAGCAATGGCCCAGGGAAGCAAGCAAATAGTTAAATCACTACCTATACCTACACGAAAATCTAGCCATACCCTTGACAGCAAAACAGAATGCAATGTTTGTGTTTTTTGTTCATGTTCTTTTCTGGGAAGGGTGGGGGGAATATTACTGAATTAATCATTATAGTTTCAATTCTATTTTCCTATGAATCACACATCTGTTTAAGTAAACAAATCAACTACATGTAACAATCTGTTACAAACAATCCATATATGATACATTTTAATAAGTGGTTTAAAGTATACTGAAAATAAAAATTAAAATGCAATGCAACAGTTTGCATTTACCAGTCTATACCAAAATAATCATATCTAACAAATGATCTTCTGTACAGCAAGGTGACCATGTTAACTTCAGCAAATGACATAAGCATTCTGAAATACCTGTTTTAAAAGGTTTGCACTTTTATTATCATGTCCTCAGGATTTTCTTTACACAAAGAATGCTGATTGTTGCATACCAGAGCATTTGGTTTCTTTAAATGTCTAGAGGAGTATACACATTCAGCCAACCATTAAGTCAGGTAAACAGATTTTTGTTCTATGGTGGGCAGGGATATGTACATAATAATGTAAAAAAATAAAGAAGAGCTGTAATGGCACAACTCTTAATGATTATTTTAGGTATGTAATTTCCATCTCCATTACATTGTAAGACTTACTCTAGGTTCCCCTGACAACACAAAAATCTGAGTGCCCAGCACCCTTTTCATAACAGATGACATTCAAAATTGAACACATGAGAGAAATAGTGGACACTTCAAAATTTTGTTTTTCATTCTCAGTATTTTTACTCATGAATCCATGCACTCTCCATATTTTGGGATGTGTGAGAAACTTAAACTATTCATATATACATTTTTATGTATATAATACCAACAACAACAATTATTTTAAGTGATGAAGCTCTATTCCCGTACTAAAATTTTGTCACTAAAACTAAAAGTTAATGTGGGTTTTTTAAATCTATCAGGCGAATAAGTTAGTCTTAAAATTCAAACATCAATTTGAAGTTTAGGAATTATTCAAACCTGGAGGCTTTTTCTTCTTTAAACAAAAAATAATATAAATAATACAAATATCATTGTCAGTTTAAGTGGACTAAACATATTTTCTACTTTTAAGATTGTTATTTTAATTATTTTTTCCCCAAGAATTAATCAAAACTTTTTGAATGTTAAGTCACTTACTAAAATGTCTGGACCAATTGATTTTAGCTGTATTCCTATTGATTTTGAAACAAGGGGCAAAGAGTTACTTCCCTTGCTTCAATGATCAAAACTTGTTTTCACTCTACAGTGTATATTTCTTTTTCACACAAAACAAACAATTAAAAAAGATTGTATTATTTACTTTTATAACGTAATTTATGATCTGATCTCCCAACAAATTAAATCCCTAGGCAGCTACCAAAACAGCTACTACTGGTACATATTCTACACTTTAATTCTACTACCAGTTTTATGTTTTTTCAAAATACACCTTGCAAGTTGTGATCCTTTTAAGCACAGCACATTTACATACCTCCAATCTCCTATATTGAACTGAATCAATTATTGTAAAGTATTCCTTGTCCAGAAGAGATTTCACAATCAAGAATTCCTGTCACTCACACTTTAGTAATGATCCAATGAATGTTTAGCTCCAATTTCTTCAAAGCAGTAAGTCCCACAGCAGACATTTGCCACATCACACTTTGAATTTTAGTTGAAGAGGTCAGTGTTTGTTTTGTTTGTTGGTGTCTGTCATTTGTTTGTTATTGCTTTATAGGGTTGTTGATAAAGATAAAATTGATAAAATACTTACTTGGATAAAATTGTGTGACTTTGTTAAAAGACCTAGTGTTGTATGCCTTGAACAATCGGCTCCCAGCGGAACCAGATCTTTCAATTTTTCTAAACAGTTCCTCAGATGAGCTCTCCTGTAAACAATACATTCAAACATTAGTCATAGATAGATACAGTATCTAATTATATACACGTAAATGGGAAACATTTAGCTAAACAGTGGCTTGCAAGTTTCAATAAAATTCCTGCCAAAGTATTAATATTTTATGTAGTATCCAAACTAATATTTTCAGTTTATAGTAATCAGAATACTTTTCAATTTTTGATGACAATTAGATATAATGAACTACGATCACATACACTAAAATCACTGTAGGCAGGTCTATGTTCATTATTAGTATAATTGTATACTTAAATATCTTTGCAACACATTGTTATTCATTAAATAATAATAATTAAAAAAAAAAAAAAAAAAAAAAAAAAAAAAAAACAAAAACAACAACA
>JAUTBY010314972.1:0-10090 GCA_032361585.1 Peltospira operculata | reverse complement strand
TTACCGTTTTACGGAAAACGAAATTCACGAAATTGTGTGATATGGATCGAACTAGCAATTTCCGAAAAATTGTAGTCTAAAACTCTCAATAATTACCAATAATGAACAAACTAGTGGACGTCTAGCTGCAAACGTACGTACGTAAAAATAATTTCGCCGATTTTTTGCTCATTTAAAAAATATTTTTTCTTAGTTAAAACACAACAAAATTTTTAAAAACTTACGAAAATAATACTCACCGTTTTATAAACTAATATTATTTTATGTTTTGATCAAACATTTAATTAAAGAAATATGAGAAAAAGTTGAAAATTTCGACCCACTGAAAAATTTTTTGCACAAATTAATTCAGTAGTCAGAGGGTTAATGTGCCAACTTAACTGTATGACTATATGGTATTTTTTTTAGCTCAGTGGTATAAGCATCATCTGAATATGCTGATTGTCTGAGTTTGAACCATGACAGTGAAACATTAGTTACAGAATTTACATAAGCAACATTTCTACTAATGATATGCCATTGTTAATGAAAGAATGTCATACCCTAAATTAAACTAAAAGGCAATTGCTTAGCTCAGTGTTTTATGCATGGATTTATGTACACACACACAAACACACACACACACACACACACACACACACACACACACACACACACACACACACACTTTTCAGTGATGTTTTTACAACAAAATACTGTTATATACAAACTAATCTTCTAATTACTTTTATATTGTAAGATATTATTTTTAATTTATGTGATGATCAATCGAAAGAATGTGCATACTTTTGACTTATGTGCTACAGGCACATAAGTAGTTTGATTATCCACTGATCTGAGGTCATGACCTTTTAAAATTCACAATTCATCATGTGGGATGTGCAAAAATATCATGTTGGTATTTCCAAGACTGGACAGCAAGAAAACCAGTAACATCTGAAAATTATTGTTTTTCAATACTTGTTTAGTCACACTTGTCTTTTATTTCCAATTAATTTTAATCCATTACAAAAATGTTCAGCATTTAAAAACAATCTCTGAATGCTGTTGTTTACAGATTGGTTTTCACCTCAAATTTAAATTCAGTGGAACTATCTGTAAGAAGCAATAACCTTATGAAACATAAAAATCAACACTTTACAAATATTTATAATGAATCATTTCATCTTATCAGAAATATTTTAGGATAAGTGAATTTCATCAGTATTTTGATGAGAAATAGTTATAAATGGCTTATTTAACTCAGCAAAATATTTAATTGTTAAAAACACTATTAAAAATAATTACAAACTGACTAATAATACACTGCCTTCCAGATCGTGTACCTTTCGTAATTTGTAACTTAATAACTTAGGAAAATGCATGATAAACAAGTAGCAGTAGCAAATCAATACTACTAATCAGGATACATCTTTATTTTATAATTTTAATTAGAAGAAATTGTAATGTAATATGAAACTGATTAGCAGCTATTATTATTCAGAATCGTGTAGCAATTTCTGTAGTTATTTGCTATGTGATGGTAAACAAACTGCATCATACCAACAATATTTATTTTTACTACATTTTCAACACATTTTTATAAATGGAATATCTGCAGACACATTTTATAGTGGAAGACACCAGTGGTTTGCTGAGGAGAAGAGAGAGAGAGAAAAATGTTTTATTTAACAACACATTGAACACATTTTATCTATGGTAATATGGCATCAGGCATATGTTAAGAACCATTGTAATAGTGAGAAAGGAGACTCACTGCTGTCACATAGGCTACTCTTCATTAGCTTCAAGGGGTATTTTACATGCACCACTCCACAGACAGGATAGCACATTTGATAACCAGTTGTGGAGCACTGGCTGGAATGAGACAGCCCAAATGGTCCACCATGTGGGATTGATCCATTGATCCACCACACAATGAGCGAATGTGCTAACCACTGAGCAGTTACTGCATTTTGCTTAGCATTTTGTAATTAGTTATAATCTGCGAAAGTGATTTGCAAATGAGCTAGAATGATTCGCAAACTGCAATGTGAACCCCAACAAATTATTCACTGTGCTTCATTCTATAGTAGAAGACTCCAACGGTTTGCTGAGAAGGATCGATCTCAAACTCTCACTGTCACAGCTTATAGCATGGGATAATGCTGTGGCTGAGTTTAATACCAACATTATATTCAGCAGCCAATCTGTCAGCATGTTAAACGTTGGACGTGGAGTGGACACTGTAAACAGATAAGCCTGTGTGAAGTGCTGGCTTATCTCTTGCCAGTCAAGCAATGTCGGGTCATCACCTTTGACCCCAACATCACGATCCAGGTAAAGACCTGTAAACACTTGAGTAAAGGGATATGCAATTGTTATACTGGGAAAGGAAATGGGTGTAACAAAAAGCAGATGGACAATGTTGGCTGGAAAACAGATTTCTTGACCATCAACTGACAGGTGAAATGAGATTTATGCAAACACTCCACTACAAAAAATTCTTTTTCTTTCTTTAAAAAAAATAAATATATATATATATTAAACTGCCCAAAGCATAATATATCTGTCTCACACATCAAGTCTCCAGATGGTGTTTTTTGTTGGGGGGGGGGGGGGGCGGGTACCCCTGATAAAATATTAATGTCCAACAATATACCAGTTAATTCAAAACATGTATAAAAATAATAAAATTCCCTTAAGATTTACCTTGTAATTTTTAAATTATTATTATTTTTGTTTTTAAATGTCAATTACTAAATTAGCAAACAATATTATTAAAATAAATAAAAACAAAGTTGGATCATGCCTGCTTTTCTTATTTGTTTATTTAATTAATAGTTTAAATTTGAGGAATTATTCAAAACATAACAAAATTAAATTAAAGAGGTTAAGAAATTGGGACTTCAAATTTAAAAGCACCATGCCACTAATATACTTGAAAGGGCACGGTGCCCTTTTAGTAATTATAAAACAAGCGATGAATTATTTTAAACTGAATGAATCATGGTAAATATTTCACATTTCGGTGTGAAAGGTGACACACTTTGCCTGTGGCAATTAGCCTCAAACAAAGGTTCATCAGGCAATGAATCTTGGGTGAAGTGGAGTGACAGCTGTTGGATTGGATCGGCTACCACCTGGTCACAGGGGCTAGCATGTGAACTGAGATAAACCCACCATTACCACGATGTAAACGAGGACTGTGTTAGGTGACCACTTCTCAATGACCCACCTTCAATGACCCTGTTACGTGCTTGTCCTATGATGACCATTTACAACCACCACCTTCAATGACCACGTTAATTTACAACCTTCAGTGACCATGTCAAATTACAACCTACATTGATGTTAGGTGACCCCTTTACAATGACCACATTATGTTAAATCACCACTACAATGAGAAGTTATATAAACATCTTAAAATAATCATGTTATATGACCATCTTGCAATGAAATATTAAATGTCAGCAGGGCTTCTAGAATACACTAGCCTCATTCCTGTAGCTAGTATTTTCCATATTAGGCTAGTAATTAACTGCAATCATCAGACCCAATGGTTAGTGAAATTTTTTTAATAATAAGTAGGGTTAGTAAAAGTTTACACAATACTAGTGAATTTTGAAAATTACTGATCCTATGGCTAATAGATTTTTCAAAAATCCCTGATCCTAGTAGCTAGTGGAATTTGAAAATCCCTGATCCTAGTGGCTAGTGGAATTTGAAAGTCCCTAATCGTAGTGGCTAGTGGAATTTGAAAATCCCTGATCCTAGTGGCTAGTGGAATTTGAAAATCACTGATCCTAGTGGCTAGTGGAATTTGAAAACCACTGATCCTAGTGGCTAGTGGAATTTGAAAATCACTGATCCTAGTGGCTAGTGGAATTTGAAAATCACTGATCCTAGTGGCTAGTGGAATTTGAAAATCCCTGGTCCTAGTGGCTAGTGGAATTTGAAAATCCCTGATCCTAGTGGCTAATGGAATTTGAAAACCACTGATCCTAGTGGCTAGTGGAATTTGAAAATCCCTGATCCTAGTGGCTAGTGGTTTTTGAAAATTCCAGAAGTTCTGACTGGCCAAATCTGACGACCAGTGGCACTGAAATATTTCCACAGAGTGAAAAAGATGGTTGACTACGTACCTGTAGACTTATGATGTCCGCGTTGTAGTTGCGAATCTCCTCCATGATACCCTTCTTGCGGTACTCCCAGTTGAGAGCCCATGACGGACAGTAGCCGTACTGCTGTCGCGTGCAGTACTTGTCACACAGCACGTTGTAGCACATCACCGTGAAGATGGCTGCAACATCAATACAAAACAATGAATCAATCAATGATTGAACAAATGAATGTTTGACAACACCCTAGCACGAAAAATAAATTGGCAACTGAGTGTCAGACTAAGGTAAATTTCATGAAATGGTGATAATAAATTTTTTAAACGGAGTCATTGCTAATCTAAAGAAGAAACCAGCATTATAGCACAAAATGGATTAAAAAAATTAAAAGTAACAATGAACTGCTATTAGAAATATTATTATAACAAAGTGTAACCTAAAGTTATGGAAAATATAACTAGGACAAAAGATGAAAAAAAAAGCAGTTATCAATAAATTTTAAGAAAATGTAATATAATTTTAAAAACACTTGGAGTCACTTCACATTTTATGGTTTAAAAAGTTAGGAGAAATTATTTAAAAATAACACCAAACAATTACACACCAGTAAATAGCTGAGACACGAAACCTCAAGTTACTGTGAAAATAGCAAAGAAAAATGTATCAGCTATCACTAATAAATGTATATCAGTAAATGGTTACATTAGGTGAACTAGTTCTATAGGTATTTTGACAGCCAACTATTATTGTACATGTCTGTTCTGAGGGCAGGTTTTGGTGAAAGACAACCTTCCAACCAAGACAGATGAGCAACAAGTTTTCTTGCCAGACATTTTAAAATATCAAATGTCTGTAACTGTCACCTCAACAGAATAAATTATCCTGTAAAGTTAGCACAGTGCATATCTTATATCATACTCATTGTATATCATTCATGTCAGCTAACAATGTCTGTGTCTAAAAATGGATATATCACATTAATGTAGTGTGTAAAGTGACATGCATTTTGTATTCCACATTTAGATTAGAACTAATTTTATTTCATCATGATATTGTAATTATGACGTCTATACATCAAAGCTTTATGTTGTGATCAAACTGGATTTCTCCATAGAAATCAAATAAAAACTGTACATGTTTTTATAACCAAACCAGCAGCAGCTGCCTATGAGCTAATTACCAGTTCCGTATTATTGTTGATACACTTATCTTATTGAAAGCAACCCTTTTTACTTGTAATACAAGATAATCCTGGCAAATATGATAAGACAATACAAAATCACGCCAGTGTGCCTAATACTGTACATTAAACAAAGCATCTCGCTAAACGGACACATTATGTGGATCAGTGCAGTGACAAAGATGATTATTTCTGGACACGATGATCGTAAACATGTAACAGCCATTGTAAATGTGTACGAGCTAGCCAGTGTGGTTAACCATGCTGTCAATGGGGGAAGAGAGAAAAATGTTTTATTTAATGACACACTCAACACATTTTATCTATGGTTATATGGCATAACACATATGGTTTTGACCATTATGACAGTGAGAAAAGAAACCCACTGCTGTCACAAAGGCTACTGTTTCCATTCAGCAGTAAGATATCTTTTATATGCACCATCCCATAAAGCCTGCGTTTTAATAAACCAGTTGCCATGTACCAAATCAAAGAGTTTTGGATCAGAGTTTGAAGAGCACCATTAAATTTTCATGGAGTAAAAAATCATCTGCGGCACAATTTGATTATTTCTAGGAATACTATTATCTGTTGGCAATAAGTTGCACCACCTTTTATATGCTGTACATGTTCCACTGAATACACGAAAAGTTAGCTTGGTGCAGGATAACCCAAAAATAGAACAGCAATTCCGATCAAACGTGAGGGCTGCTAATAACAAGCATTCATTAACATGGCTAGTATTATTTGCATTAGATATGGAACTTTTGATCATATATAACCTCTCATTTTCCCCCCAGGTAGGTCAAGTATTGAATACTGCATATCTTATTGACACACCTGAGCAGATTGAATATTATTTATGTTTGTTATATTAGAAATCAGTAATCAGTAACATTTCAACAATGGAAACTAATTTAATCCAAAGGAATCAGAAATGCTTGTTTTATGTAGCTTTTTAAAATTTATTAATGATTATTATTTATTTATTTGTAAAACATTTGTTTTTATCTAGGCCTTTTATTTAAAATCTACTGGCCATTTAACCACGTATATAATATTGTGGTGGGTTTTTTTGTTGCGTTTTTTGTTGTTGTTATTGTTGTTGTTAACACATTTGAGGTAATATTGTTTTAGTTATTCAAGCTTACGGTTCATGCAGGTTGTCTAGGGCACACACTATACTGATCTGGTCTGTCAGCCTAGTACACTGAGAGAGAGAGAAGGGGGTGTATGGTGTCCCTTAATCCTTTAAATTCTTACTCAAGAGTTGAAGCTGGTACTGAGAAGCAATCCCAAAACCTATCAGCTGATAGCCTGGCCACTGCACCAGAGGCCAATCACCTTCGTTCTCCTTTAGACAGATTATACACCAGTCTACATACACTACAATATATTCCCTAGATGGGTTGAAACTGATCATATTTGTCTTAAAAGAGCATTAATATTATCTGCAATGGAATTTATTTGTTGCACAGGAACCTGGAGCAAGTCTTGGCTGGCTGTGAGACCGGCCGGTGTCCGCTTATCACATTTTCTAATTGCCATTAGGCTGCCAACACAATGAGGCTTACTGGCTTCGCAGGCAATAGTCTGCTAGCACGGCTGGTTTTGTCTTGGCAGGGCGAGTGGGCGTCCAGCTAGCTGTGTCTCTAGAACGTGTCGTTAACACCAACACACCCAATACCAAGAGACTCGCAAATTAATAAGAAAACGGGCAGCGGTATCACAATCACATCACAATCACGCTGTAGTCAAATAACCAAAACAAACACATAAAAACAGTTGTTGCTGTTAGATAATCACACAGCTTAGATTTAAGTTTGAGAACAAAAAACTAGAAAATTTAAATTGTGTAGTAAATACCTTGCTGGAATACAGGTACTGCGCAAACAACATTGTCAAGTTTTATTTTTTAAATTCCCTTTAAAATACACTGTTTGAGCTTTTTAATAAAGTTTGGAACTTCCTGTTTTTGAAGCAGCAGGTGCAATAACTATTCAATAATCTGTAACAACAATTACATTTTATTAAAGGTCCAAAAATCATCTGCTTGTGACCGACTGTGTGGAGAGATTTTGTAAAAAAAAAAAAAAAAAATTCTCAATACTAGTTACACAATCTTTTTTATTATTTATTTCATTCAGGAATCAATCCCCATCCATGAGTCACTGGATTTTTGCACCCAAAACTTAATAAAAATGTGCCATGTGTGTCAATACATAAACAAATTTTATTAATTTATCTTACAATTTACTTACCACAATTTTATTAAGTTATTGGTTATATCAGTATCGGAAATTATTTCGTGCAATAAAACCCTGTTGCTCTCTTACAACTATAACTTGCTGAGACATGCATGTCTTCTTTTTCTTTTCTTTTAATTCAGTTATTTTTAGATTCAAGTGTCCCATTTCTATGGGTCAGTATTGTGTTACTCTACATACATCTAGTAATCTTACTTCCTCTATTTTTTTCTGAATAGATGTTTTTTTTTATATCCTATATGTCAAGTTGAGATTTAGAGACCAGAGTACAAAACCCATCTTACAGGTATGCCAACACAGTGAATAAGGCCTGTCCCATTTTTAGAGAGGGTATGAAGATGTTAAAAAACTGGAGGTACCGTTTATAAAACAAGTAAACAAAACTACTAATATCATCTTCAAACCCTTAAAATAGTGAGAAGTATCATTTACTAATACTTCGTTCCTTCATTTATTTCCAAGTATCTACATCACCTTTACATTAGCAAAACAGTTGTGTTTAAGGCATCAAGTTCTGGAAATCTGTATATTTATTTATTAATTATAAATAACACTGTCAAATGTAACCTACATTTGATTAAGTATTCAGGATATTTTAACATGATTTATTTTTATTTAAACAAATTTAATTTGCTGACTCATTCATTTATTCATTTATTTATTTGGTGTTCAACACATTTTTTTTATCAGTGGACAATAGTTTTATAAGAACAAAAAACCCTCATTTACTCATCTCAGACTGATGTGTACTTACAGCACTCTGCTTTAGCAGATCAAAAGAGAGAGATTTTTTTTTTTTTGATTAACCACACACTCAACACATTTTTATCTATGGTTGTATGGTGTCAAGCATATGGTTAAAGACCATTATGATAGTGGTAAATGAAACACATTGTCTCCACATTGGCTACTCTTTCAGCTTAGCAGTAAATGTCTTTTATATGCACCATCCCATACAGAACAGCACACACCACAGATGGTTACACCAGTCATGGAGCAATGGCTGGAACGAGACACAGCTCAAAGGATCCAACATGTGGGATTGATCCAACGACCCACTGCACCATAAGATCCTCCCCGCAGCCACACACTGTCAGATTACAACACAGACGAGAGACGTACCAGACATCAAAGGGTTAAGACAGATAGTGATGAAGGATAACCAACAAGTGGAAACTGTAAACAACCTAACAACATTCCTAGATAAACAATACATGTGTGAAAGCCGCAGTTCTTATAAGGGAAATTATTAGTTTAAAAAAGAGTGTTTGGCAAGCTAAACTGCAAATGCATATTGGTATCTTCCTAAATTAAATTAAATATATTTAATATGATTATGATTCTCTAACACTCACCCTCTTTCTCTCTCTCTATTTCTGTATTGTAAGTGTGTGTGTGTGTGTGTGTGTGTGTGTGTGTGTGTGTGTGTGTGTGTGTGTAAGGGGGTGGTGAGGGGTGTACATGTATATATGCACACTAATTTCTATAGACATATGAACTGATTCAAAATATAATAAGCTTTCAAAATATTTGAATGAAAAACATCTTCTATCAGTACTAA
This sequence comes from Peltospira operculata, assembly GCA_032361585.1. Classification (NCBI taxonomy): domain Eukaryota; kingdom Metazoa; phylum Mollusca; class Gastropoda; order Neomphalida; family Peltospiridae; genus Peltospira; species Peltospira operculata. The sequence goes on along the minus strand of JAUTBY010314972.1, from coordinate 982 downwards.
ATACTTTTTACAATAATTTTATATTAGGAATGTTCTGAAGCAATTTTACTTTTCAGTACTTTTATTATTGGAAAATAAAATAAGAAACATGTTTAGAACCATCTCTGAAGCAACCTGCTTCAAGAAATAATTTTTATATTTCTATTATTATTTTAGCAACTTCGACTAAACTATAATTAATAACACATTTATATTTAGAAATGTTCTTACAAGCAAATTACTTCAACAATTACTCTTATTAATATTCAATCCCTTATATAAATTATTTATTCAAAAGACTCATTTAGCAACATGAAATCACTTTAATAAACATGAAAATATTTACAATATTGCTTCAAATAGCCTATTTCAATAGCAATTCATGCTGGCGTTTTTTTACGTGCTAATGATTCAGATGGCAATTATTAATATCTGCTTATATTAAGCGAAGGTATTCGTGTACACATTCACGTCAGATGCATCATGGCCTGCGTATCTAATGTGCCATACCGTACATTCTTCAGTGCACACTGAATCATTTAAGTGATAAACCAGCACATACTGCCATACAGTTCAAAAATGAAGGAAAGGAATGCTTTAGTTAACAACACACTCAACAAAATTATCACCATTATTGTTTTATTATTTTGTTGTGTGTTTGTTGGTTTATAAAAAATATAACATGTTTTTAATTAATTTTTATTTCACCACATCATCTTTATTTGTAATGAAAAGTTTATTTCATTCCCACATATTAGTATATTTTTAAAATCATATTTTGAACTCAGGGAGTTTTATAAAGGTTGTTAACCTTGTAACTGAAATGTTTGGTTTTATCTGTTCTTTTTCTTTTAAAATTGTGAATAGCCTTAATCTACAATTATGGAAGATCTGTCCAATGATTTTAAAAATAATAAATAATAATACAGTAAATAAATAAATAAATAAATAAATAAATAAATAAATAAATAAATAAATAAATAAATAAATAAATAAATAAATA
>JAUTBY010314639.1:0-10104 GCA_032361585.1 Peltospira operculata | reverse complement strand
TATTATTATTATTATTATTATTATTATTATTATTATTAGTAGTAGTAGTAGTAGTAGTAGTAGTAGTAGTAGTATATATTTTTAGTCCTCAGTCTTAAAATTACAAAGTCAAACTTTTCTGCGGAAACCATACTAACTGTAAGCTGCAAGTTGGCCGCCAATATTCAAAACATTCCGCCGCATATGCCATGATAATAATAGGCCTACTCACTTTTGATATACACGTTGCTTTTGTTTAGACATGCCACTAAACAAGGAATGACACTTGAAGTACCAACTTCTGAAAGCATGAACGATGAAGTTTATTTCTACGGAATGGATGCGTAGATGGACTGAATTTGTATCTACAAAAATATCAATGTCAGTAACGAAATTCTTTTATTTGTTTTCAACCAAATGAAATTTATCAAATGCTAGTCTTAGTTTATTTGTTATGATTAAACATTTCTCCCTTGTGCATTATTATTAACTATTGCCTAGGAAACACATTCAGATTAGTACAAATAATGATAAAACTGTACCATAATATATACGTATGTGTGCGTATGTACAAGAGAGAGAGAGAGAGAGAGAGAGAGAGAGAGAGAGATAAAAAACTGTATCACAGGAAACATTTAATTTACTCAACAAATGGGATTATAAAATAACAACATACATGAATATCGATTATTATAATTTTTTATTCCTATATAAGTTCATCCTCGGCAACCAAGACCGAGATATGGTGTATATGTGATGTTCATCTTTAAATATAAGGCGTATTGGTATAGAATATAAACAACTAACTATATATACTATGAACTAAAAAATTAACAAGTACATAATAAACAAAACAGTTTTATTAAAAGGACATAAACAGACTTGTATCAGGCACTTATTAAACACACTTATGTTATTACGGCGAAGAGAGAAGGTGGGAAATTTGTTAACATAACAATATGACTAGGATTATCTTAAATGGTAATATTAGACGTAAATTTCATTACTGTATTTCAAAAGGTATAAAACATTACATTTTGATAAATCAAAACAAATAATTTTATGATCCCAAAGTAAACTGCCATGGTTTGTCCAAAAGTAATTTTGTTCGTCTCTTTTATTAATATTTAATTCTTTATCAAGCAAGCTGCGTGGTTGAGGTTACAAAGTTAAAGGTCAGATAGCAGAATAAGCCGATACAGCACGCTAATTGGCTATTGGAGAGGCAGCACCAACTAACAGATGCGGTGGAGTCTAATAACATTGATTACGTTATACATAAAAAGTACAATTCCACACTTTACACTAGGGCCGCCGCTACGCTATACAGTATCAGTCCTATCTAGTTTTCATTCTAACATATCTTGTGACGCGTGTAGTGAACTTTTATTACCTTAATTAGAAGTACGTATATAATTGTAGTTTTACCTGTAATTATTATAACAATTTTGGTTGTATTATTTGGAATTCGCAAACTAAGTGCAAATTTACATAAGTTACTTCTGCTTGAGTATAATTTGTGTTCCATAATAATATATTTAATGTATTTTAAGTGGAAAATAGTTATAATGGTTATCATTCCTATCCGCAAATGTGACAACTAGCGACGACCCCGCTAAACATACTGTCGACACCTTCCCTATCATAGCCCTGACCAGTCAGCTTACTGTCACTCTATCTATAGACCGACCATCTGCTATATTATAAAAACCTTCCATGTTGTTCAAATCATATTATATTTTCTAACATAATTTGTTTTTAATTTCAACGGGAAATTAAATCTGATAAACAAAATTATAGCAATTTCAAAAAAATCCCCACAAAATGGTGTCAAACGTGTTTAGATGTAACACCACAGACAGACTCAACCGGAATTGACCATTCTGTCGATTCAGAGCAAAGACAGTTTCTACGCTAAAGTCGTATGAAGCATTAACACAGTATGATCTCAGAGATCTGGTCTGATACAGCTCGTATTGAGGAAAAGCTGCCTTGTAGAAAAGTCATTATTATACTGGTGGTAATTAAAGCCAGGGCTTATCACTGCAGCGTCTCTCAATGACCTTCCGAGCTGACGTGTAACACAGTATCATTTCCGCTGAGGGCCAATAGGTACAGAGAAAGTGCCGACAGTTAGTAACCAGTCTACACTACAGCTACGTACAAAACCATTCATAAGTCTTTCAGTCTAGTAGGCCTGCGCGTGATTTGAGAACGGAGGTCAAGAAAAGGAACAGACACGACCGTCAGCTGTTTTTGATTCAAGGGAACACACAGTGACCAGCGATAGATATGTACGACTCCATTCCCAAATCAAAGTCTGGCGCCAAGCTGGAGTGCAGTCGGGTGGCTAGAGTACCGGTGCCTGTGTGTTCTTGGCTACCACCTCCGACTGGTAGTGGTTCTTACAGTACAGGATCCCGTCAGCTTGTGCGTAGTTGTTCAAACTGAAACAGAACAACATCAGCATAGGTAATGATGTTAATGGTGGTGGTAATGATGATGATGGCTTAAATGAAAATGATAATCATTTAAATGATGATGCAAGCCACCAACCATAAGTATGATAGGTTCGGGCATCCACCAAGTGCATTCTGCAAGCAGTTCAGTTGAACAGAACGAAACTGCCTGCATTCGTTTTAGGTGCAGTAGCTATTATTGCTAACCCACAGTCATTGAAATATTAGTATATCCGAGACAGCTGAAAGTGTTATTATTACTACATACGTGCAGTTTTAAATGGATACAAGGAAGATATAAATTACACTACCAAATAACTGCAGTGTTAGGCCTATGTTTTTTATTTACTGATATTACTAGAGCACACTGACAGTGGCATAACTGCGGTGTGGGGGCTAGGTGGGCCGATGCCTCCCCGTTCAACCCCCCCCCCCCACTGGACATTTGATGGTGCACAATAGATATGATGGATAAAATACAGTGGTCCCCTAGACGATGGACAGACCCCGTCTTGCCCCCACCCCCCCTCAAAATAAATAAAGTAAATTAAATTAAATAATAATAAAATTTAAATTTATAAATAAAATAATAAAGACCCGGTTACGGTGATACACGTTAATGCATTAATCTTCAGCTACTGGTTATCAGATACTATTATTTGGTAATCCGTGACTCGTAAACATACTTTAGCTGTAAACGGGAATGAGTTTTAACAGCTTCCAGCTGATCTTCGTCAGCAACTCGAAGAAAAAAAAAAGAGAAAAAAACCGGACATACTTATTTATAACTTTTTTTTTGTAATGTTAATTTAGTCAGACCTGATGTTTATGAAATGTGTGTGCATGTAAAACCGTGAATCAACATTTGTTTCAAGGCTGGGATAGCAATAATATGCTGATGATTTTTTATTAGGTTTTTGTCATCATCAGTACTTAAACAGTCATAAGAGATGGAATTATGGCTCACTTCAAAGACATTTTGCAGTGGCTACACTTGAAGCAAAGCTTGTGGTAGGGATTTCCTCCAGCCTCGATGCGCTCCTGAGCGTAAACAGTCTTTTGGCAAATTCCACACTTCTCTCCTCCTCCCTGCAACATACAATAGCAATTTTAAAACTTCATTAAAACTATAACGAACATAAATGCATACTCTAGAATGCATTCGAACAATAATAACACGGAATTATTACTCCTCTCTCATGTTACAGATCAAACAAAACAACCCATTAACGTTTAAAAGACCAAGAAACTAAATATCTACACTTCAAGCTAAATAAGACCGCTGATATTGTATAGTAAAGGTTCTGTATGTGTACAAACCACCCTGAAACCCACAGAGGTAAGAGTGAGAGAGAATGTTTAACGACGCACTCAGCAATTTTTATCTACGGTTATATGGCATCAGGAGTATGGTTAAGGTCATTAAGATATTGAGAACGGAAAACCATTGCCGCCACATAGGCTACTATTTTCGATTTGCAACATGGGATCTTTTGCATGCACCATCCCATTGGATAGCACATAGGCCTACCACGGCCTTGATACACCAGTCGTGGAGCACTCGCTGGAACGAGACATAGCCCAAAGGGTCCACCATGTGGGATCGATCCGACAACTCACTGCACCATGAGCGAACGTGCTTACCACTGAGCTATGCCCCGCTCCCTCCCACAACGTAAATCTAATTTCATTACGAGTTTCAGATGTGTCGAGGAATGCTTTCTGTGAATGGTTACTTTGCAAACACTATTTTACAGTCCTTTGTGCGAAAAACAACGTTGACATATTTGTTGATTAAATGGACACATGTTAATTTCTTTCGTGGTAAATACAGAATCGATTAGAGTGACATATTTAATATCTCAGGTTCTCGACATATTTGCACAAAACTGTAAATATATTTACACTTGTGTCCGATCTGTTTGCACCCAGTCCAGTGCTTCAGATAATTTGTAGACTTGTTGGGTATTTCACTCCCTGTTTTGAAATTAATTGAGTGAAATTTCAAACAAAAGTTATTTTCAGTCCCCATTTTCGAAAATGTATTGAATCTGAGTGAAACAATTCCAATAATTAGGTATTTTGTTAACATTATTGTTATTAATATAGTGAGTGTCTTCACGTCTATTCATGTGTGCGTGCGTGTGTGTGAGTGCATATTTGTCAACTACAAGTAGTATTCGCTTGTTTTGAGTGAATTAAAACTCGTTTGCGTATCTTGTGCGCATAATAATAAAAACAACTGCGTATTTCACCATTTTATATGCGTAAAATACGCAGATTATCTGGAACACTGCAATCAGCAAATGACGTAGAATTTCCTCCTACCAACGAGTCCATGTATTGCTTGTTATGACAATGTCGGACTTCGGAATTATTAATTATAATTAATGAGTTAAGCAGTGATATTTACAGTTATTATGAATGCTTAAGCCGTTGTCGCCGTACTGTTCTTCGTTGCAGTGGACCTATCCGTACACTGTAACATGAATCGAGATTGTAAACATAACCAACAAACCGTACCATTACTAAATCCTAATCACACACGATCAACATTCTCAATCCACACATTGCCACCCCACCTCAAAACGCATCAAACACCCCAAAACTACAAATAAACAGCACAAAACGAATAAATTGCGTAACTTGACAAAGAATATGCAATAATGTTAACTCTAAACAAACAATATAAGTTAAATAATAATTTATAAAAACCCTGAGAATAATGAAACCAAACCCCATTGTTTTATACATGTATGTAATGCCATAATGTTATGTGCTAACGAGATCAAATTTATGCTGTGACCTGGCTTTGAGTGGCACACTCGAGTGCGCTTACCACGTCTCGTGGAGAGGATAATAAACCTCCCAGAGATTTAGTGCCAAACATTAATAGCCTAAAGTGCCACTTAGGTCCCAAAAGATAATAAGGTTAAGAGCCTAGTAGATAAACTACACGTTTTAATTAACATAGTTTAGGTAACAGTATATTATGCATTCACCAACACGTTCTAACACGACTGTTCCCCGTGTATCTGGAAAAAAAAATACATCATGGACAGATTGGCCATACAGGCATGTGGGTTATGACCGGTGGGCAAACCGATGGATAAAAAGTGGACAAATAGGCAAAATATAAATGAATAATGGGCCAACCTATACTGATGTTTGGAGGGTGACATGTAATATTTAACGACGCAGTCAACACAATTTGTATCTACGGTTATATGACGTCAGACATATGGTTAAGGACCACTGTGATAGTGAGAACGGAAACTCGTTGTGCCACATAGGCTATTTCCTTTTAGCAGCAACGGATCTTCTATATGCACTATCTATCTCATAAACAGGATAGCACATACTACTTCCTTTGATATACCAGTCGTAGAGCAAGGGCTAGAACGAGAAACAGCTCAAAAGATCCACCATAATTATGGGTCGTTCTGACGATCCACCGCACCATGAGCGAGCGCTCTTACTTCTGAGCTACGTCCCGCTTCATGTTTGGATAAGAATATATAAAATAACAAGTTGGTGGACCTACGACCTATAAATCTCAAGCGAGCACTCTCCCAACTGAACTACACTTTATTCCCACTCAGTACAATGACCGCCGTTTTACCGTTGCATACTTCAGTAAATGTAAAAAATGGTCAGAACGATTATCGGCTGCACAGATGGTTCGCGCGTGAGAGTTCACCGAAATGAAGTCACTTAACGCCGAGCTTGCCAAAGAGCAAAGGGTCACAGAACAATGCTGGCGAAAACATCTCCAGGAACCACAGACTGGAAGCTGCAGAACGTTTGGTCCACGTGTAAAAGATGTGTATCTCCACTACATGCATCGAGGTTTATCATAGATAAGAAGCAGAGCACGGCTTTAGGTCGTCAGTTATACACACCATGCTACCAAACATGCTGTTTAGTTTCCAAACATCCCATAGGAATTCAGACTGAATAATTTGATTGAAAACATTTCCAAGATCAAAGATAGGAAATACAGAAAAGGCAGAAGTGGAAAAACTTTTTCATGATGTTAGGATTTCTTCCATAAACCAAGTTCTTCAACATAGTCAGGGGTAGCGGTGGAATTTGCGTGAAATTACTCAGATCAGTACTGCAATATTGAAAATCGACTTTTATGCAAATATAAATTTAACACTGTTAAATATCTCAATTTCTTGAACGCCATATACCCATCTATTTATCTATCTATCTATCTACACACACACACACACACACACACACACACACACACACACACACACACACAGAGAGAGAGAGAGATAAATATTAAGTGATGGTAACCGAAAGAACATTATTACAAGCTAACAATATAAATCACTCAGTTGCACAAGATGTGATATACGGTTATATTATGGTTATATGATATTACTACTACAACTGCATACACACAATACATAGTCATACATCTGTACATAATATAGGCCTATATCTAAAATAAACACACTACATACACACAGACAATACATATACGACACAAAATGCACACGATAGGCTAAACGATATGAGGGCGCGCACACACAACTTGCACACTGGTTCAAGCTACCATCTCTATCTTTAATTTTATAAAATCAAATTCTGCAATCGAATACAACCATAATTGCACTTTTAATTTAATCACGAGTTAATGCTATTAATGTCTATCATCAAGTTATACAGTTTGAAAAATACCCGCCATTTTCTAACCCAACAAAAGCCTAAATGTACTATTTTTAATCCGGGTGAGAGCCCGCTTTTTGTGATTCCATTTTAGTTTTTCGACTAGGATAAGAATCAGAATCAGAACAGTTTTATCATGCCTATATCCATTTAAGGTTCAAACATATCCATCACGAACAGTTTCTATGACATACTGGCTCTGCTCGGGACATAATATGCATCAAACGTGATCGAACTACTAGTAACTATAATTATTATTAACCGCTTAAATAATTAAAATATTCCAGAGACAAGACAAGAATATATTTACACTGTAGCTTTAAAATGAGACGTTCGTACATGTGTGACGTAGACACGGAAACACTCTCCAAGTCATGACACATCATCTCCACCCATATCACTTGACACCTCACAAACCCCGCCATCCATTAAATAAGCCCAGCAGTAACTCCGACGCGAACCGGTGCTCATTCACGTTACTGTACTGTGATCTGTAGGGAACGTGCTTATCGCGCGGTTTCTCTCCTAGTGCACTGTATTGATTGAGTTGTACTGAACGCAGTCAATTCAAACAAAACACCGCGTATTGATAGGAGAGATGGTTAGATACATACCTTTTAAGGTCACTGTGACCTAAAATGAAATGAATTGAAATAGTAATACATCTCTGTCTAACCCACGAAACGAGAAATGTCACAGGCGTAAGCAAATAGTATTCTGTTTTCACGACATGAGATGTGGTATTTTGTTAGGCTAGTTATCAGGTGTTGCTGTTGTTACAAGAATAAACAAATAATTAAATAAATAAATAAATAAATAAATAAATAAATAAATAAATAAATAAATAAATAAATAAAGTTATAAAATTATAAAACAAACCACACACAACACGCAACTGATAAATATTTTGTCATCGATTAGATTATTGTTTAGTGACTATGATGGAATACATGTTTTACATGGAAATCATATTGACAATTTGTATGTTTGTTATTATTAATGTTCCCATGATGCCGCAAAATAGGGGCCATAAGAGTGAGTGAAGTTCTGTTCTGTTGCCGTGAGATGATACTAATAGCAGCAACGGTAATGGTAGTAATATAAATTAATGTAGAATTCGAATTAGAAATATTTGATTTAACGACGCACTCAACACATTTTATCTACGGTTATATGGCGTCAGGTGTATAATTAAGGGCCATTATGCTAGTGAGAACAGAGACCCGCTGTCGCCACATAGGCTACTCTTTCCACTAAGGCGCAAGGGGGTCTTTTATATGCAACACCCCATAGACAGGACAGCATGTACCACGTCTTTTGATACACAAGTCATAGTGTTCGTGGGAAGAGTGCTTAAGTGCTTAACCCAAAGATTTAACGAATACAACAACAACACCCACCCACCCACACACACACACACACACACACACACACACACACACACACAAATTTACACAATATTATCACCTTGTTTCTATCAATATAAAAATGTGTTGTATGCTTCATTAAATATAAACATCTCTGATTATCGTAAAATACTAATATTCTATATACTCTACCCTCAGTGTCTACACAACCACAGACTTGGTATATTGTAAAGGAAAAGTCATTAATATCGGATGCCATAGAAGTACAAATAATGTTTTAAAAGGCTGGACTTTTAATTTGTGCCAAATCACACATGTTAGAAAGGTAACGAGTTGCCATAGCAACAAAAACGTAGGTGCATGTTATTTCCCGCGGAGAGAATGCCAACACGTTTAGAGTGATTGATAGCAGAAGAGGTTTTATAACATGCGCGGTTTTATATACATTAAAAGAAACCACATCTCTCTCTCTCTCTCTCTCTCTCTCTCTCTCTCTCTCTCTCTCTCTCTCTCTCTACGTGAAACTTAAGATATTATGACTCCCCTGCGAATAAATCATCAATAAACACGTATCAGATTGTTTTTCATTAAAATGAATGCATTTATGTTTATTCAATCATTATTGCATAAGTGTTGAATTAATGGTGCGGAGATGTCTTATAGTTATACACCTTTCACAAATACACGTTCTAGCCACTGTAATCACAGCGTTCCCGAGAAATGTGGTGGTCGCAGTGATGAACGTACAATGGTCTCGGCGGATCTTCATCAGGTCGCAATAATCGCCAACCTTCTACGTCAAAGTTTCCCTGTAAAACTTGAGCGTCTTTGATCGCGATACCACTCGAAGTTTTCTATGAACGCAGACAATCGCAGCCAACTCTACCTGAATGTGTAAAAGGGGCATTAGACACTACCTCAATCTTATTTTACTCGCAGCACTTAAGCACTCTTCCCACGAACACTATTTGCTATTATTTTATTAGTAGAGTAACCCTACCCTCACCGACACCACTAAACGTAGTCACCTAACACTACGAGACGTTAATTTACTGTCAGCAGTCAGTGAACTCCCACGATTTGGCAGAGAACGCTACTGACGTCAGGGTTGTAGCTAAGATGTTTACTGGTGGTAGGAGATGAATTCTAGAAACAAATGAGCACGAAAGCCCCAATACACTAAAGAGTCCATGGCTAGCCCCAATAACCATAAATACACTGAAACAGAATTTTGAAACATCAATTATCAATAACCAGTAGCCTAAACTGTTGTTATATATTTGTTTTGCCAGCTACGTCCCTGGACGTTCTGGGATACGCAATGGCCGAATCAACTGACGCTAGTACAGTAAAGGTGAACCACAGCGTACCGCTTTCCTTTTCACCGCATGTATTGCCTCATTGAAAGCAAACACGCTGAAAATATCAAACTGGGCGTCTACATATTTGCAGTGTGAGTTGTGAATACGTTTACTCATCCATTCAGACTCGCAGCAAGCATTACAATTCAATTATAATGTTCAGTGTTCTGTTAATGGGTTTATGAGAGAGAGAGAGAGAGAGAGAGAGAGAGAGAGAGAGAGAGAGAGAGAGAGAGAGAGAGAGAGAGAGAGAGA
>JAUTBY010314195.1:0-10115 GCA_032361585.1 Peltospira operculata | reverse complement strand
ATGAATATTTTGGGTTATTATTTCAGAGAAGACATCCTGATTTTTCTCACTGGCCAGGAAGAAATTGACTCTGCCGTTCAGTCAATCCGTGACCTCGCTAAAGAATCCGAGTCTGACCTTCCTCCGTTGATTGTCTGCCCTTTGTATGCAGCTCTTCCATCTCATTTACAACTCCGAGTCTTCCAGCCAACACCAGAGGTAAATGTAGCCAGCTGGTGGGGGTTCTTTGTGTTTCTTTTCATCAGAGGGAGAGTGAGAGAGAGAAAAGAGAAAGAAAGAGAGAGAAATGTTTTATTCAACAATGTACTCAACAGATTTTATTCATGGTTATATGGCATGAGGCATATGGTTAAGGTCTGTTTCCATGTTTACATACATTCATCCACACACACACACACACTCACATACATTTCAATAACAATAAACAGTGAGTCTAAATTAATGTGACTAAAGTCCCAGCTACATCTCACAACTAATAATTTAATATATGCAGATTTTTTAGCTTAAAATAACTGCTACTTACAGATTAATGTTGTGATTTCAGGGTTCGAGGAAAGTGATTGTATCGACAAACATTGCTGAGACCTCCATCACCATTCCTGGGATTCGCTTTGTTATTGACAGCGGAGTCGTGAAAGCAAAGTATGTACATCTTGAATATATTGAGAGAGACAGACAGACAGACATAAAGGTTTCATTTAACAGTGCACTCAACACATTTTATTTATGGTTATATGGCATCAGACATATGGTTAAGGAACATTATGTTGTTAGAAATAAAACCTGCTGTTGCTATCTAGGCTACTCTGTTACATTATGCAGGAGCAAGGGATATTTTATATGTATCATCCCACAGACAGAATAACACATATTATAGCCTTTGATACGCCAGTTGTGAAACATTGGTTCGAATGAGAAATAGCTCAATATGTCCAACAAGTGTGATCTTTTGATTACCCACCACACTGAGCAAAAATGTGTTGAATGTTTTATTACTAAATCTTAAACATTCTGTTTTAGATTATACAGTCCAACCAGTGGACTAGATTTGTTGAAAGTAGTCCGGGAGTCTAAGGCGCAGGCTCTACAGAGAATGGGGCGTGCAGGGCGTGAAGCGGCCGGGGCGTGTTACTGCATGTTTACAGAGCAAGAATACAGTACCTTCAGAAACAACACTCTACCAGAGATACTACGGTAATATGAATATGTTTATTATTGAAGATTAAATTATAGCATGTTTACAGAGCAGGAATAAATGAATGAATCAGGCCTTCTAGAATACGGTAGCCTGACTCTTGTGGCTAGTGGTTTTTATGGTCGGGCTACCAGATAATTCATTTAGCCCTGCCCGACGGCTAGTGAATAAAAATAATAATAACTATTTTTTTAAAATAAACAAACAAAAACTGTAGGCAAAAATTAAAAACAAAAACAATTTTTAAATGTTGCCATATTATTTGATAACGGAAAACAGGATACAGACATGCTTTTTGATCTAAAGATGCTGAAAAAGCAATGCAACAAAGTAATTATCGGCTTCCTGTTTACAACTCTTACTCTAATTTCAATATGGAATTAAAACACGAACAAAGGATGAATTAAGTATTAACGTTTATCACCACTGATGGCGATGCATCGTGCGTTAAAACAACACTGCGCAGGTTTTAAGTTTGACTGAGGTAACAAAATCGACACTGAGTTACTGCGGGAAGAGTTGGTTATTCAGTATGTTTCGCAATGCTTCGCTGCGTTTCATGTTGTTCCGTGATCAATCGAAATTAACAAAATGCAAGCACTCCAATTTTAGATAAGAAACGTTTTTAAAACAATTTAGTAATTCATTTAAATCGCTACAGTTTTAATAAAATGGTAACTGATGTATGATTATTCAACAAATAACCAGTATCTTTGGAAAGCGAAACTGATTAGAGGTAAACATTGCGCATGCGTCGAAAACCAGTCCAGCTTAAACGCAAACTTGCCTTAGATTAAAGGAGTCCGATAGGCATGAAAGAGCTTGCTACATTATTGAGACAATAAACAAATCGGTGCTTCGACATGCAATCTCATTGAAATCAGATGCGGTGCCAATGATTACGACTACTTAGCTTCTCACTACCACAAACAACTTGGCGACTTGAGCAAACTATCAGAATGGGCTTATTCATGGATATGGGCTGAATTCTGCATAATATTTTATATGCTAAAATAGGGGGTGGGCTCATTTACGGTAATGGTCTTATTCCCTGTCAAATACGGGTATTGTTAATAAACATTATTTTACAACTCTCAATTTTTAGTGTTAGGCTAATATTCTAAATGTGCATTCAATAGTCGGACTAATGTTTTTTTGAGCTTGGCTAGTGCATTTTGAAAATCCATGATCCCATGGCTAGTGGATTTTGAAAATATTCTAGAAGGCCTGAATGAATGAATCAATGTTTAACAGCACCCCAGCATGGGAAAAAAGATTGGCTGTTGTGTGTCATACAAAGCTAAGTAAAACAATATACAGAGATTTTTTTTAATCTACACTTTACTAGAGATACAATCGTAACATGAGTATGTTGCTTAGCTTACAGGGAAATGAACTTCTTTCATTTTGTAAATAATCCTGTTTTCTGTTTATTAAAAATGTTTCACTTCTTTCTAATGTTATCTTCAAGTTTTTACTTGCAATTTTCTTGTGTCATTTTTAATTATTTAATTATTTATTTGTAGATGTAATTTGTCAAGTGTTGTGCTACAGCTTCTGGCTTTGGGAATTACCGATATCGTTAACTTTGATTTCATGGACAAACCTTCAACCGAGGTAAAACAATAATTTGTTATATTTTCTTAATTAACGGCATAATATCACAGATTTACAGACCTTCATTTCTCTAAATACTAATTATAAATAGAAAATATATTCATTTGAGATAATGAAACTTGTGGATGGATTTATAATGCTTCACTTGTGATTTGTTAAGTCATACTGACAACTCTTAATATATTCTGTATGGCTTATTGCAGTGTGAGAATGCCACTTAAGCAGTAATTAGCTCAGTCAATTTACCAAATTAATCCAGCTTACTCTGTTGATTTTTTAAATTTATTTATTTAAAACAAGTGCTAAGCATAGTTAACCTGAAAAATCATTAACCCATAAATTAATAAATACACGATTCACCAAGTTTCAGGTTTTATTTAAGCAATTTACAAATATATAAGACAATTTTATTATATTTTATACAAATATATATATATATTACATTTCTATGGATTTTATTAAAATGGCTATTTTAAGGAATATAATTAGATAAATTGTATTTGTGATCCACATTATTAGAGTACATAGACCTGTGACTTGTGATTGACTGTGTTCTGTGTTTCAGTCAATTATAAATGCACTGGACCAACTCCACCTCCTGGGAGCGGTGGAGAAACAACACCAAATTCAGGTACAGTAGTGTGCACAGTGGAACACTATTCTAGAAATGAATTTGCAAGTGAAAATTAGAAACTCATTTGCCCTAGAATTTACAGTTATTGCCCATATGTACTGAATATTTAATTTTAAATGCAATAAATGACATGGGCAGGTTACATCACCAGTATTATTGTGCAATCTTCCTGTACACAGGAGTCAGGCAAATGTATTTTTCCATTCCTAATTGAAAATGGTGTGAGTTGACAAATGAAGACCTGTAAATCTAGGACATTATACCTTTAACCCTCTGACTGTTGAATTAATTTGTGTAAAAAAAACTTTGAGTGGGTTGAAAATTTCAATAATATTTAGATATAAAACTGTAAGTATTATTTTTGTAAGTTTTTTAATTTTTGGTTAATTAAGATTTTTTTTTTTTTTAAACAAGCCCAAAATTTGACGAAATTATTTTTACATACATACATTTTCTGATAGATGTCAGAATAGAAAAAATTTTGAGATTTGTAGAGTTCAATTTTTTGAAGATTGCAAGTTCGATCTATGCCACCCAATTTCGTGAATTTAGTTTTTCGTAAAACAGTTGAATTTATTAAGAAAATTCTATTTTCAAGCAGCTATCAATTCCACTATTAATAACAAATGAAAATTCCCCCCAAAAATCACATTTTAAACTCAAAAGTTTGAAGTATTTTCGACATAAACAAAACATGAAAATGGTGCCCCGAGACTGTTTTTTCTATTCTGTTACACTCTATAATGTACTACTGGAAATGGATCAAAAGAGCACACTGTTAGTGGTAAAAAGTTTGGCAATGTTTGTGACGTTGGCAAAATATCTCACCTGCAGTAGTCAGAAGTTTAATAGCTAAACAAATGTCTCCTTTCAGCCACTGCTCCACAGCTGATGTAACAGACTGTAGTATGTGCTACTCTGCTACCCTGACTGTGGACTGCTGTATAGAATGAGTAGCCTATTTAATGGTCCAGGGTATACTCTACCATGCATTTTGGGTCTGTTACAGGCCCCATTCCCCTAAAGTGCATTCCCAATCTAATACAATATTATTCCCAATTATGACTTAATAATTTCCCATTCAATATCATTATACCTGGAAATAACTTAATCCCTTATGACATATGTAGAGGAAAATAAACTTTTAAAATATTTCTTCAGTTTGTGAAATTGTTTATTGTTGTAAATACTACATTTCAGGGGATTGTTGTTGTTGACTGAAAGATTAAAGTTTGCTTTAAGTATATAATATAATACATTTTTCTCTGCTTTGGGTCATCATGTTTAAAGACAGGATGTCTGGACATTCTGGTTAAGTCTTATGGTGTATTATAGGCACCCTCACTTTTCCTATTCAGAGGAACTAACTTCATAGATTAAAGTCTAGTTAAAGTTTGCTTTAAATTCATATTATAAATTTTTTCCATAGATTTAAGGCTCTGCATTTAAAGACATCATTCTGGTACCAGGCAGATACATTTTATTTTGCATTTTAAGTCCTCCTTAAACAAAAAGTGTTCACGAAAAAATTGCTTTAAATTCATGTGATAACTTTCCTCATAGTCTGTGGTCCTTTGGGTATAGAATTTTATCACCCATGTTGATAAACTCTGATGATCAGTATCTGATGATCATATTCCCCAAAGACTGTAATATTTCCTCCCAAGAATATAATTCTCAATATAAATGTATAAATTTAGAATTTAATAGTAATTATGTTAACCTGTAATTGAATATTCCTACCATAATTATAGTTACATCAGTAATTAAATTTTAATTTTAGTAAATGCATGTGGTATTATTTTGTTAAATCCTATTTTAAACATCCAGATTAGTTGATTTTGAAATAAAATTTTAAATTCCATAAAACAAATGGTTATAAAATTTCAAACGTCAAAGTCATGGGTGTCAAATCAAATTTTAAAAATAAATCCTGGAGTAAAAATGCCATCCTAGTACTGTACAATGTTGTTGTATTTTATGATGATAATATTTTTTAAAAATTTAAATGTGAATAAAGTTTGGTTAAAGTTTCTCTCAACTGCCTTTAGCTGTGAATTCTATCAGTGAATTTCTTGTACCTTATTTCTGAAAAAAAAGTAACAGTAAACAAACTGAATGACATGAAATCTTGATATTCCAATTTAGTTTTTGGCTTTTATGTTATGTGGAGGATATTTTGTATTAAATGCCTTTTTCATTTACTAAAGCAGGAAATCATTTGGACAGTTACTGCAATTATTTTTCATTTAATTAGCACATTAGTGTATTTTATTTCTTTCATTCTATAATATGAAAGTGCTTCATTAGTAAGCTAAAATGATTCCAAAACAATAATGTGAACCCCAACAAATTATTCACTGTATAGACAGTGTGGCATTTGAGCTGGCAAAAACTTGTAATTTTGATATGATATGATATGACACTAGGTTAGCAACAGTGCAGTACCATTCTTCTCAACTGTTACATAAAATGAAAGTCCAGACTGCTTCCTCAACCTGTCAACTACCAAATTTCTGTTTGAGATTTATCTACTCTCAGTGTGTAACATGTTCCATGAACTTGTCATAAACCAACTTTTAAATAGTTAAAAATGACTGGTCCATTTCTGTATTGGAGATAATGGCAATGGTAGAACAAAGGAAATCACTTTGAAAAAGGTTTAAATAAATTAAAACAGTTGTAATTGTCATTATAGTTTCTCTCTCATTGTATATTAGCTTATGTACTATTCTTTAAAATACTGAAAAATGGTAATGGAAAAATAAATTTTGTCATGGAAAAGACATGGAATTTATTTATGAAATATCTGTAGGAACTCTGAAAAGATCCCATTCTATTAATTGGAAAGAGTAGCCTATGTGGTAGCAGTGTGTTTCCATTCTCACTGCCTGGTGCCATTTAGCTGTAGATAAAAATGTTGAGTATTTCATTAAAAAAGCATTTATTTTCATAATTCATTTTCTAAACCAGGATCTTGTTATGTTTCAGCTAACACCAATTGGCAAGAAAATGGCCGCCTTTCCTCTTGATCCAAGGTTATCAAAGACAATCCTGATGTCAAAAGATTTCCACTGCAGGTATGTGACTTTAACAGATAATTCAACCTCCACTGAGGGGAATCGACCCATGAACCCTCAGGTTGAGGGTCCAAACACACTCTACCTACTGAGGTAAAGGAAAATTCCGTCTATCTGCTGCCAGTACGAACACATTATACCAACACTGCTGCGTGACTAATCACCACCAGTAGCTGTAATATTGCTTATGCAGTGTAACACTCCACGCAATTGATCAGTAATAAGCTACATCACTATCGTCATAAATCCAGACATTAGTTTTGAAAACACTTCAGCCAGTGCTGTAGAATTGGTGTAATAGAGGCTGTGGTAGATACTATTTAGTATGCGGAATGGTGAATATACAATCATTTGAGAGAGAGAGAGAAAAAGAGAGAGAGAGAAGGAAGGTTGGGGAGAAAAAATTGAGGTTTTATTTGACATTTAAGGTTATATGGAGAGAGGGGAGGGAGAGAGAGGAAAGCAGAGAGAAGGAGAGAGGTTTTATTTAACATTATTTATAGTGGTATGGAGAGAGAAAAGGAGCGAGAGAGAGATGTTTTTATTTATTACTCTGTATTGTGTTGTGTTTCAGTGAGGAGATTTTAACTATCGTGTCTTTGCTCTCAGTTGAATCAGTGTTGTTCACACCACAGAATAAGGTAAGAGTCCTACTCTGTGTTTTTCTTATTGATTATAACAACTTCGTGAATGGGACATAGCTCATGTGTGAAGCATTCATTTATGGTGTGGTGAGTTGTTGAGCTATTTCTAGTTCCAACCAGTGCTGTACAACTGTTATCCTGCTTGTGAAATGCTGATTGTAGTTTTAAATTATTTTTTATTAACATATCATCATCATCATCATCATCATAGCTAGTTAAGCTAAAATATATTGTAGCTTTTTAGCAGTCTTCTGATTATATCCCTATAGGTTCCATTGTACTAAATCATTTCCTATTACCGACAATGGTAGCGTTTTCTAATAAAACTGATATAAGCAGCATTTCAATCCACAGAGGCAGTATACCAACATAGAATATGGCACCCTACATTTAGTCTCCCTGAAAGAAACTAGGGGGTCACAATGCATTTAGAGTTAATTGAAGTTACTATTGGCAACCCTCAATTTTGATCAAAATTGCTATTTAATTTTTGGTGCTATCCTGCACTGGTTTCAATATCAGCTGTGAACTGCATACCAACTCTGCACCAAATAAAAGTGTTTTAATTCATTGCCAACTGGTAATAGTTTTTTATAAAAGTAATCAGTATCATTTATTTCTACCAATCAAGAGTCACAGTTGTTTTAACTGCATAAATTTGTGACGGTACACCTCGAACTCTGACCTCCGACTGCCTGATTTAGTCTAATGCAACCTGTAACATTCAGGAGCAGGACGTGGATCAGCAGTAGGTTGTCCGCTCATGGTGCAGTTGGTTGTCGGATCAATCCCACCACAAGACCTTTGAGCTATTTCTTGTTCTAGCCAGTGCTCCATAACTGGAGTATCAAATGCTGTGGTATGTGCTATCCTGTCTGTAGAATGGTGCATATATATTTTAATTGGAAAAAATTAGCCCATATCTAGCAACAAGTTTCCTTTTTCACTATTATAACTTTTCTTAACCATATGTCTGTCATATAATCGTAAATAAAAACTGTGTTCACTGTGTCATTAAATAAAACATTTTCTCTCTATTTTTTCTTTCTCTATTATAATCATAAATAAAAAATGTGTTGTGTGTGTCATTAAATAAAATATTTATCTTTGTTCATCCAAATACATGGTCATCAAAGCACACATAAGATAATTAAAAGTAACAGAAGTGTAACAGCAATATCCTGAGAAAGGTTTCCATCACTGTAACATATCGATATCAAAGAAACTCAACTGCCAACAACAAGAAAACCTGCCAACTACAAAAAAAATGTCTTCCAAGGCAAAAGAAATATATGTAGAAAAGAAACATGTGGAATATATTTTGATATTACACATCCAAGAAGAAGTTTTTCTTTTCATTTCTTTATGCTTCATAATTGATAATATATTTTGACTGTATAAAGAGAGATTTTATTTATTTAATAATGCACACATTTTATTTACAGTTATATGGAGAGAGATCAAATATGTTTTATTTAATGATGCACTCGAACACTTTATCTACAGTTATATAGCATCAGGTATATGGTTAAGGACAATTGTGATAATAAAATAAAATGTGTTGAGTGTGTCATTAAATAACAACAGATCTGCCTCTCCATATGACTTCAGTACATCTTTGATTAATTAAAGCAAGATGATAAATTTCTGCCCTAACATTGTCAAAAAGTCACTTAAGATTGATGCATATCATTTAATAAGTACAATTTGCATCTAAATATCATTTATCATTCCATGATGTAACAAAGGTTGTGGTATGTGTTGTTCTGTCTCTTGGATGCTGGTAATCAAAATGAGTAGCCTATGTTGCAAAGCATAATAGTCTTTATCTATATGCCAAATGCTATATAACTGTAATTAAAATGAGTTTGGTGTATCATTAAATAAAACATCTCTCCCTCTCTCCCACTTGCTCACTTTCTCTCTCTCTATTCGTCTGACTATTAAATACAGAGGTTCACATAACAGATTATCTCTGTGCATTGTAATGGCATTGGTGTATGTTGGCTCAGTCACTTGAAATGTCAGTGAGAATTGACTACAGGTGTGAAACCAGGTGTTAACAATCCTCACCTGTGTAATACACTAGACACCTCGTTACACAATAGCCAGGTAAGCATCCTTATCTTTCCTGGTGAACTGTGGGGGAGGAGAATGTGTGACCTTCAATTTTTGAGGGGCACAAGTGCATAAACACCTGTGACCTCTGCTGATTAAGTTAAACACAATCTCGTCACCGTATTATGAAAAGGTCGTAAGTGACATTTTCTTGATTATGAGTAAACCCCAAAAATATATTTCAACACTATCAGTTATCATCTTATATATTTCACCACATCTTAATAATGAGTTCGTCATTTACAGCTATTGTTCACAGATGAAAGAAAGCACCAAGAAAAAACCCACTGATTCTGGCAGTTTGTCACTTACGACCTTTTCATAATAAGGTGACGAATACTGTCATAAACTTGACCTAGTTATAACAGAACAAAATATTATTTGAAGATGTACATATTTTATTTGTCCCTAAATGTATCTTATACAACCATCTACATAACCATAATATTTCATTTATAAACAATATTTTTGTTTAAATTATTGAATTATGGCTATGATCTATAAATAAGGAAAAACAAATAGCAGCTGTTTGAATTACTATGGTCTGGCACAGTAATCAGTGAAACATTGAAGAGATTTGTTATTTTAAATGAATATCTTTTACTGTCTTTAAAATCTGACACTGTTGTTTTGAAATATTTGTTTGATCATAAAAAATAATACAATCAAAGGGATTGCACAACAGACATAGTAGACCGTCAGC
Organism: Peltospira operculata; assembly: GCA_032361585.1. Lineage (NCBI taxonomy): Eukaryota > Metazoa > Mollusca > Gastropoda > Neomphalida > Peltospiridae > Peltospira > Peltospira operculata. The sequence goes on along the minus strand of JAUTBY010314195.1, from coordinate 124 downwards.
TGCCAATAGACCCCCGTCCCCCCCCCCCTGGGGGGGATTTGCCACTCTATGGGTCTGAAAGCTTGTTCAATTTGACATTGATTTTTGGGTGTTTGCCCTCTGGCAACGGGTTATTTCAGAAGTT
>JAUTBY010314084.1:0-10116 GCA_032361585.1 Peltospira operculata | reverse complement strand
TTCTATACATTTTTAACGAATTTCTACGATTTAAATTAACATTACGAAAAATGAATTATCACATCATCTAAGCCACCTAAATTTATATGAATACATATTTAAAAAAAGAATAAACATGTATCTATGTATTGACGTCACCTCCATTTATTAAACTTGACTAAAATTTAATGACGTTTAGTTTAATGACGTCGAATGCTGACACTGAAAGGGACAAGTAATTAAAGTAAATAAATATTATGATTTGAAACTACCTAAATTGTTTTGTTTAAAATAAGGATGTAATGTTATAAAACGCTCTCAATAATATGTTTGCGTTTATTATTATTAACTAAAATATTTAGAATGAAACATAATTTTTAAGTAGATTTTGTTTAATACTGAGCAATGACTGATCTTAGATAGCGTTATCCATTTCGAAGTATTACGGCATTAATTCATAAGCACATGGTCGGGTTTATTAGGCCTTAACCATTAAAATTGGCACAGTATTTTTGAAGAAGAAAAGCAAATAATTCCTTTATTACTGATTTGTTGGCAATATCTCTGATTTTGCTTTGGGTTAATGTGGTACGTATTTTTAATTCAATTCCGTCTTGAAAAGCGAACTGTATTGCCTGTGTGGTACCAACGTGATTCCTACGAAGTTCAAGGTCAACATGGCGTCAACGTTGGATATTCACGATAGCGCACAGGATGATAAAAAGCAAGAACATGAGTTGAAAGTTGATAGCGATCATGAAGAAAATGATGATGAAGCAACACATTTTGAGGAAGAAGATATTTATTTTGAAACTGATGAAACTGAAATCAGCAGTAATGATAAACCAGCAATGTACAGTGTCAAACTGTTCGAAAACTGGTGTTGGAAAAATGGTCATAAAATTGATCTGAAAACGGCTTCTCCAAAAACCATCAACCGACTTTTGTCAAATTTCTACCCAGATGTAAGGAATAAAACCGGTGAACCATATTCTTACAGCACTTTATGTCTATTCAGATATGGATTAAACCGGTATTTTCAAAAAGAACTGGTACGCGAAGGGCGCAAAATTGACATAATTGAAGGCCCCGAATTCAAGCAAGCTAACAACGTTTTCAAACAGGTGGTCAAGGTTATGAAAGAACACAATCCTGTCCATGAGGCACAGATAATTACTCCAGAACATATTAGAAGAATCTATGCTAGCTATGCATTCAGTTTGTATGATGCCAAGTGCCTTTTGTACAAAGTCTGGTTTGAAATAACAGTTTTCTTTGGAAAACCAAAACATGACCAGCAGCGCTCACTGAGAAAGGATGAATTTGCCATTTTTACTGATGAGAATGGCTGCCGCTATGTTACAAAGGTTGCAAAGAAGGAAGTAGATGGTGAGAACAAAATCTTTCCTCGGATGTATGAGAAAAAGGATGATCCACAATGTCCAGTTGCTTCATTTGAGAAGTACATGTCAAAACTTAATAAAGCTTACATCTATCTGTTTCAGCGACCAAAAGACAAAACTCCAGTCAATCCCCATCAACCTTGGTATATGCCAATGTCACCTGGAAAAAACTTCATGTTTCGGATGATGACCAGAATATCAAAACTTGCTAATTTGGACACAGTCTTCACCAACAGCGTTCTGAAGAAACTTCACAGAGGTTTGCTGATAGATATGTTTCTTCATCGCCATGACATGATCCAGCTGTCAAATTCTGGACAAACTGATGAGGAATCAGTGGTATCACCAGACATTTCTGACAAACAGCATCCCACCAACCTTAAAGAGATGAGCTCAGCTCTCCTGGGAGCCTACAGACCCATCTTGCCAGCAGATGCTAAACAAAGTGTGCAGTCCTCAAAGAATGTGTCTGGTTCCTTACATCAAAAGCTGCAGCTGGTGAGGATGTGTCCATCCAAACAGAGTGAAGAAAGTATATTGCTGGAAACAGGAAGTAAATCATTACGGTCTCTCCTAAAATTTGGTTGTAGTAATTTATGATAATGATCGATATGGAGATGGCAATAATTGTTTTATAACATTTATCTTTCATTTATTCATTTGTCCATCTATATTAATTATTCATTTAGTCTAATTCAGTTTCACCGAATTATTTTGAAAAACCAATGATTGATATAATTTTAGGTTTGGAATATTTGTCTGTCAATCACAATTTAATGATTCATTTATCCATTCATATACCTAAATCCATCCATTTATCCGCTGACATGTTTAAATCCATCCATCCATTTATCCATTGACATGTTTAAATCCATCTATCCATTTGTTCATCCATCTTTTATTCATCCACATACTTAAATATATCCATTTATCCATCCCATCACCATTTATAAATTCAAGTGTCCATCCCTCCATCACTCTCTCCCTCCATGTATTAGTATAAATAAAAAATATAAAAAACATATATTCTTTGGAAATGTTGTTTGTTTTGATTATTTTTGTGTGTTTTTAATTCTAATTTTATTTGAATAATTCCCAGCTATATGTGTTTCAGATAAGCAGACAGGAACAAAATGTGGAGTTGAAGAGGCAAAGTCGAAAATTAAGATGATTTTCCAAGAACTCGACTACCCAGACTTGGTCAAACTTGATGCTTGGCTTAAGAAAGTAGAAGTGCTCAAAGACACATCAGGTGATTCAAATTACATCAGCTAATAAACAGGATCTTTTTTTAATTTTAGCTTACTTAATGATCTTTAAAATAATTTTTATGTTTGATATTTAATATGTATGCCAGATATTTTTTACCAGGTATAAAAATGTGTGTTAATATTCTAATATAAATCACATCAGAATATGATGAAACACTGAATGTTTTAATATACATAAATTCACTTCAGTATTAAAAACATTGAAAGAAATGTTACTGAAAGAAAAGTGTATATATTTCAATACAACTTGAGACTACAAAGGGAACTGATACCCTATCACACTAGTTATCACTGATAACTAAAAGTTATTTCATGTTTTCTGTCCCATATATGTAGTTATTAGTACACTGGTTATAGCTTTTTGGATGTTTTGTTTCTAAATACTGATAAAGTTCCCTGAAAAAGGAGAATGAGTTGATTCTTGTTGACTACTTTAAACAGAAAATATTTTCTAGAAGATACTATAAAGAAACATTTTATTTAACTGGATTGGTTGAAAGGTAAAGTCTCGACTGATATAGAACTAGGGTGATTTAACACTAAAAAGAAATGTCAAATGCTGAATTTAAGGTATTTGCTCTGGAGTTCCATCATGCATTATAAGCTCTTATATTTAACTTTACAGTATACAAGGTTGTTTGTGAGGGTGACAACATTTTTATTTATTTAACTTTACAGGAAAGGTCATATGCAGGGATCCTACTCCAGTAGTGAATATCACCATTACACAGAAACCCAATCTATTGCCAAAACCAGATCTTGCTCCAAAGGATAACCAGTTATCAAACACCAACTGGTTAAAAAACCCTGATCCCACAATGAAAGGTAATCTCCACCCTAAAAGTGATGCATCACCAAATGATGATCTTAATAAATCAAAGGATGACATGTCAGCTAAAGGCGGCCAAACACAGAAAGTTGCAGTGACATCTAAAGGTAAGACAAGTCGCAGGTCTGATCCTGGACCAAAAAGTGAAGTGACTACGCAGAAAGATGACACTGCTTCACAAAAGGCTGACCCAGCACCAAAGTCAGAAGGAAAACGAAAACATGATCTATTACCAAATCATGAGGGGACAACAAAAACTGACAAAACTGTAATGAAGACATATGGAAAGAAACGTCAGGAAACAGTTGTGATGTATCCCAAATTTATTGATAAAAATCGTAAGTTTAAGTTACATACATAATCTACACATGTAATGGGTTGATCAAATACATAAAAAATATATACATTTCAAATTGAAAGGGGCAGAAAAGAAGAAAGAAATTCCGTTTTCAATATTAAATGTTTGAATAATGTTTTTAATTAGAAAATAATTGGTATAATATCAACTTTTATAAACATATTAACCTTAAAGTATGCTTCCATATTAATAATTTTTTGGAAAAATAATGAAAAATGCTGAACTGTAAATGTTACTTTTAAAAACTAAAACCATAAAAATATTGTATCTTCTACAAAGAGGTGAACTAAAATTCAATGTGATATTGACCTTCAAGATCTTTTTTTTTTTTTTTTTTTCTGCTGCATACTCTGTTGTAATGAGAGATAAATATTGGTAGTTCAAGACCTTATAATAGTGTGAAACATTTCTAGTTCATTTGGTATTTCTTTAAAACCTTATCATTCTATAGTATGTCAGCTGGATATTCCTCAATATCGGGTTTTACAGTTTATTTCAGTGGATGTCCAGTAGTGATATTATTCACTTTAAATGTTAACAAAATAATTTATAAAACTTTATTTGTAGAAAAAAGACCAAACAGCAGAACTCGTTCTGCTCCATTAACAACAACTGGAAAGAAGATTTCACAATCAGCTGCTACTTTTGCTCCAGCAGCTGAACTTCCCATGAATCCAGCTCCTGTTGTTGGTACTATAGAAGCAGCCAATATCCTGCCCAGCACTACAAGATACAATACTTCCACAGAAATCCCCGGCACTGCACCAGGCATTCCCGATTCAGCTGATATACAGGTAAAGGTAGAGCCAGAGTTTGCAACCACTCAGGATACCACTGTATCAAAGGTATCCTCAACTCCTGTCATAAAGGAACAGGCAACTACCACCACAATGATGCACTCAAACATGGATGTGATCCTACCTCAGAGCAATCCTTCTACTTGGCATGTATCCCAGATGCCACCACCTCAAGTCCAGGACATCAAACCAGAACAAGACATCTTCTCACTATCCATGGTCAACCCACGCACCCTTGTCATGCAAAGTATGCCACATATTCCAGTAAACATCACAGACAGCACACTAGCACACAGGCTTGTCCAGTTTCCACACCCCGGTTCCTACTACCTGAAAAACAACAATAATGTTAATATGACTGCAAGTACTGGAACTGTTGTTCCTGGGGAAATCCAAACAGTTCCTCCAGGAGTTAGTGCTGTAACATTTGTATCATCTGGATCATCATTTGCATCATCATCATCATCATTTGGATCATCATTTGTGCCAGGAGTTTCTTCATTTGGATCATCAGGACTGTCAATCAGATCATCAGGATCAGTTGTATCTGTGGGATCCATTGCATCAGTGGTGCCAATAATGGCCACAGAATCCATCTACATTCCTGAGTCTCAAACACTGAACCAGTCCCTAGCTAATGCTCTCGGAGCTAACAGTCTGAGGAGTAACTCAAACATTATACTGACTGTAAGTGCTGATGATAAAATGACCAATGGTTTTTCCAAATCTGCTGATGATGCTGTTGGTGCTATACAACCTCGTGTTGGACCACCTAGGAAAAAGAAGTGTAGAATCATCAATATGACATCAAAGAATCAGCTGTCACTGTGAAATTGTATATTGAAGATGATGATGACATGTACTGAACAGATAAAGTCATATAAATGCCATACACAGTTTTGGAAAGAATCAGAGAGAGAATGTTTTACAATTGATAAAAAAGATTACAGTTTATTTGTACTGATTTGTACAGTTTATTTGTACAGTTTCATAAGGTTTTCAATTTGACTTTGTCAAATAAGCATTAATAGGTTTCCCCACAGGTCACATGTAGTGTTTATATCTAGGTACAGTCTGAACAGTATATTCAGTATGACTTGATACATTCAGTACAAATATGACTTGGTACAATCAGTACAGTTATGACTTGATACACTCAGTACAGTTATAACTTGATACACTCAGTACAGTTATGACTTGGTACAGTCAGTACAAATTTGAGTTGGTACAATCAGTACAAATATGACTTGGTACACTCTACAAATATCACTTGGTACACTCAGTACAAATATGACTTGGTACACAGTACAATTATGACTTGATACACTCTGTACAGTTATGACTTGGTACAGTCAGTACAAATTTGACTTTGTACACTCTACAAATATGACTTGGTACTCAGTACAACTATATCTTGGTACACTCTACAAATATAACTTGGTACACTCAGTACAAATATGACTTGGTACTCTCAGTACAAATATGACTTGATACACAAAGTACAGTTATAACGTGATGCACTCAGTACAGTTATGATTTGGTACAATCAGTACAAATATGACTTTATACAATCAGTACAAATATGATACAATCAGTATAATTATGACTTCATTCAATCAGTACAAATATGACTTCATTCAGTCAGTACACATATGAGTTTATTTAATCAGTACAAATATGACTTAATGCAATTAATACAGATATGTCTTCGTACAGTCAATAAAGTTTTGACTTAGTACAATCAGCACAATTAACCTTTTCATTGAATTTACCTTGGTCTGACACCCGATAGCCAGTTTATTTTTGTGTTGGGGTGTTGTTAAATATTCATTCAATACGTACGAATATGACTTTGTACAATCAGTAGTTATGAACTTGTACAATCATTAGTTATGACTGTGTACAATCAGTAGTTATGACTTGATACAGTCAGTACAGATGTCTTGATACAATTAGAACACATATGATTATGTACAGTCAATACCAAGTGGTGACCTAAATTTGTCTTGGTAGTTGTTTTAATTTGATATAGTATAATCAGTATTAGGATGCAAAATTATTGTGTTTGCATTGCAAAAATGAAGGCAAAATCTTGCAGTTGCAATATCTTAACAGTAACTAGCAGTTTGCAATGTTTGGTAGCAAAATTCTTCCTGGATTATTGAGATTGTGCGTAAGATTTAGATTTTTCAAAAGTGATATCAAATTCCAATAGTTGCAGTTCAATTATCCATTCAGATAACAAAAGAAGACGAGAATTTTATTGAGCAACAGGCCACTGGCCCTAAATACATGTGAAATAAAGCTGTCACATGCAGTGTTAAACCATAGCAGCACTGCGGTTCATTCTTATGACTGAGACATGATACAAAAACAATGATGAATTATGCAATAGGAACTCAGATAAAAAACTGCTAATCACAATTTTAAAAACAAATTGCACCATGAGTATTGATGTGATTGGTTTTTCTCTTAAAATTCACGTTGAATTTATATTTTGTTGTTAATAACCTTAGGTTATAGTTGAAGTTAATGAAGTTCAAATATGTTGTGTTGGTTTTTGCAATATTAATATTTTACCAAAGTTTTATATTGTTTTAGAGAAAAAGAAACTCAAATCCTTAAATAGATATCTTTTTTACATATGTGTGATTAGTTACCTGGGACATGTGTAATTTTAAAATTATCTCTTAAAAATATGCAACATTAGCTGATAAATATTAAAACTAAAGATATGATGCATGTTAAAATCTTGCATCCGTATTTAAGAATTACAGGGTTTTTTTCAACTAAAATGCATTTGGATCTTTTCATGTTTAATTGTTTGGTCATAATTTATTCAAAAAGAAATATTTAGTTTGAAATCTTTATTTTTGAAAATCAATGAAAACTGATTAACAACTGATGATTACATCTTAGAATTTAGTAATATTTTCAACAAATTAATGTAGCAATTTCTACAACTTGTACAGCATTTTTCAAAACTTGTGTTATCATTTCCACAAATTATGTAGCCATTTCTATTGTATTTTAAAAACTGAATGCCACTTAACCTCAACAAAATGGTCTATGTATTATATTACAGTATTTTATATACACAGTTTATTTTTATTAATTTTTTTCCCATTTTAATTGACTTTATCATTTATGTTAAAGTATAAGATCAAGGATACCATTACATGATTCAGCTATCTTGATTGTTGGTGTAAGAAATATTTTATAGTGCTGTGCAGTTATAATAAGCAGAGATTTTGGAACACAATGGCAAAGTGGTGCTGATTTGCACATTTGGGCTATCAGACTGACATATTATAGTAAATCTTTCAGCATGACCATGACTTTTTTAATTCATTGACCTGATGTTAAGGATTACATCTTAACATTTGAAAAGTCCTAATAGTTTGTAATATGTATGTTTAGTATATAGGAAACATGAGGCAAGTAGAGCTACTTAGGTGCTATTTAAAAGACTAATTAAAAAATATACTAGAATAATGAGTATAAAATATCCAGGGATTTGTCCAGGCTTTCTGATCAGTATGTCACCTTTTATTTGATAAATTGAACTGCAAAATAGATTTGATGTATTGTAGCTAAGAAATTGGAATGTTAGTGCAATTTGCTTTTTGGGAAGGGGCCCATGATCAGTACAGACTACTACACATTACCTGGATAAATCCGTGATATATTAATTTGACATCTTGAAAGGTCTGTAAAATATGTTTTACTGCCTATGTTAATGCTAGTTTGTACTCATTTGCTAATTTAGCATTAGCATAAAGTATGTTGTTACAGTTTACTTTGTGTTTGTAAAGTTGAGGTTTTACTGAATAAATTTTTTTTAAACATTCAGTGTAATTCATTTTCATTTAAAATTATTGACTGAAATCCAGAGTAAATTGCAGAACCAACTATCTTTGATGCAATTCTTTTTTTCTGTTTGCTAATTAACTACAAGGTGTAGTCGTGTGACTGTTGATGCATGCATAACACTGCAGAATATGTGTTACAGCCCAGTAGGATACTATGACTTCTGCCTCTTAGGTTTCTCTCTGGCTTACTCTATCTTTGGTTCATACTGGTTTAGCATTTATTCATCAATGAATCCATTTTAAACTACCATTGTTTTTGGTTACTGGTAATGATTAATAAAAAAAGATAAAAAAAAGAACCAAATAAGTGGTTGTTTTCCCCAATGCCTTATAGCTGAAAAAAGAACATGGTATGAGCGTTGTTAAAACATGAATATAAAAATTCCTTGCTGCCTATAAATAAATGTAACATTCTCTAAGACAATAAGTCACAAAACGTCTAGATGTTACACATTCAATAGTTGAAAGTTAATCACATAAAACTTAATATGTTTGGGGTGTACAGAACTGCATTACATTAATGGTATGCGATTATCTGAAATAAAATCCTAGATTAATGCCTGTCGTGGGCTCTTTGGTGAAATCAGAGGTTATGCCCTAGAGAAACGTGCTTAGACAATTCTGATGGAAAGAAGACAATTTCACACTCACAGTGGGTTAGTGTCACATTTACTCTGACAAAATCAGTTAGTGGTGGCGGTTTTTAAATGTTTTGTTGTTGTTTTAGGTTTTTAAAAATAATTATTTTGCTTATGATTTGTTTTGTTTTAACGTCAACATCACCGTTGGACGATTTAGAACATCGTTTTAAGGGAGATAATTTAGAACGTTTCATTGCGCGTTAAAGGGGTATAACTCTATTTAGGCTCATGTTTATTTTGTGATGCAGTGAACCGTGAAACTATATTGCTTATCTCTTAGGCTTTTCTTAAATCTTGTTTCGTTATTTGTGTCGATGTTGCCCTTTTCTGCTGTTTACCAATGTTTATATGCATTTAGTGTGTTTCTGATGGCAAAAGCCGGTGGCTGTTTCTTTCGAATCGGGTAAGTTTGCCAAGATTAAGTGAAGGAATGGGATGATATTGATAAAATCATGTCAGATACACATCATTTATCATGATTCATTTGTGGTTGTCACGTCTGTGATGTTGATATTATCGACGATATTATTTCATATTATTATAATGCAACAGTTTTTGTTTAATCTGCACTGGATGGTAGCCAGTACTAGACGTAGGTCATCCTATCTATCTTCCGATCGATGTCATTCGACTCTGTAGGTGAAGAAATGAGAGAGAAAGAGAGAGAGGTGTTTGACGATACAATCAATTATCAACACGTTTTATATGGCATCAGATATATGGTTAAGGACTATTACGATAGCCATATAGGTTACTCTTTCCAATTAGCAATAATGGATCTTTTATATGCACCATCCCATAGACAGAATAACACATGCCCATAGCCTTTGATACACAGTTATGTAGCACTGGCAGGCCCAAGAAGTAGCCAATGTGGGATCAATCTGATCACACACACACACACACTCACACACACACACACACACACACACACACACACACACACACACACACACACACACACAC